>OY987256.1:364220-389362 GCA_963920725.1 Rhamphomyia laevipes
TAACTAAGTAGATCAATAAATTTTTCAAAATTTTGGGAAAAAAAATTGTACTATATATTATATATATATATATATCTGTATTATAATTACCCGCCAAATTAATTTTAATGCTGGATGCCCTGGATGGAATCAGTTTATTGATTTTCTAAGAGATTGAATAATTTTTTTGTAAATACATATATATATATAATATATATATTTATATTATCTTGAATCTAGCTGTAGATACAAGAAATTAATTAGGTGATGGAAGTTTATTAAAGAGCCTATACAGCATACAAGCTGCTGTCATATGTAACTAGTATGTAGAAACCGTATTCGTACACCTCACTTTTTACATTAAAATCATGTGTAACGTATATTCTAAAGTAGTTTGAATTAATTAATGAAAAGCACACAGTTTTTAGGTAATATATAAATTTATTATTTTAAAGAAAACAACAATTCTGTAAAAAAAAAAGAAAAAAAATTTAGTAATCTCAAAATCGTATTCAAAATGCATGATTTTAATGTAAAAAGTGAGGTGTACGAATACGGTTTTTACATACTGTAGCTATATCGGTATTCTAAAATAAAACTTTTTAAATCGATAAATAAAATAATATTCCGTAAAGCTCTACCAAAAAGTAAACGTACAATACAAAGCCCAATACAATCATATTAAAATATCGTTTTTTTTTTTTAGATTTTTCAGAAATGTGTACAAATTACATATGACATATAAAGAATAAATACATTTTTCGTAGACCCATAACTGAACTCAAATCAATAGTGGCATCAATTAGAACCAGCTAAAGAAACAAAGCTGAGCATTATTTTATTCAAATGGGATAATAAGTACTATATGTAATGTGATTTTGCTGCGAAAGCGTAGGTGTATTTTTCAATACGTGGAAATACGAAGATTTTGTTTCTTTTATAAAATTTCAACACACGAAAAAGTACAAAAAAAATTTAAGCAATCGATCGATCTTGGATTTACAATACTTACTTGTTACTTCATAATCTTTGGCTATTAACCAATTAATAGAATCACACATTTTAAGGATTTGGGAGTATTTTTTAATAACAAAATGACCTATTGATGTCAATAGGCAAAGCCAACTCAATGTTGGCTTTCTAGGGAACTTGATTATCCATAGCCTTATTCACATTACTAGTACGGCATAACATTGAGTACGTAACCCAACTTTGCTCTCCCTTCTACAACGATGACAATAGTCAGAATTGAATCAATTCAAAAAAAAGTTCTAAGATATGCTTTACGAAATTTACAATCCACTAATTTTGCCATTCTACTAAGTAACAGATTAATTCTTTTGCAAATTAAAACTTTGGACTTAAGGAGAGTACTAGCTGATATATTTTATTCATATATCAGGTTCTTAACGGCCAAATAGACTCATATTCGCATTGCAATCGTAGAACACGGTTTTGTTAGGAAAACATTTAGAGAAACTTGTCACCCTACAAATTATGTAAAATTTGAGCCTGTTAATAGAATGTTTATAGCGGTTAATAATCATTAAAGCCATTTAATCTTTCAAAAGCGATCAACAAAAAAAAATAATATTAAATGTGTCATTGTCATTACATATTATTTGTTGAGGTTTATATTTTTCGACCATGAAATTTGTTATGTGTAATTTCTTATCAAATTACAGCAATATACCTAATATAAATTCAAATTAATTTACTTTATTGACTTAGTTTCATAATTTCTTTTGAAACACAAAATCTTTTAATTTAATAGTACTTTTAAGTTTAAAATTTGTTTGTTGAAGTTAATTATTAATTATTGTGTTGAAAATAGTTTTTACTAAACATGAAAATAAAATAAATAAATTATCTTATTAAAAATCAAAACGAAAACATCAGAATGTAGATTTCATTTTATAAAGATACCAAACTGTAAGTGAAATAAATTCGATAGCATAGAAGACTAATATAATATTGTAGTTACATACATCTAATCTCATAAATCAGCTAAGTTTTAGTATTTGTATAACAGACCAAATCTCTAGCTCCTTTGCCACATACATATTTATTTGAATTTGGCTATTCCTATTACCTATTTGCATCAGGAATATTTTTTTTCTTATAAAATTTCGTATTTTATTATTATTTGTATTTTCATCTGGTTCCTGTCTTCAACTATTTTTTTTAAAAAAAATATAATATACTGAAGACAGATAGTCTGATCGTCGTTGCGCTGAAGCGATCCATGAATTGACTGATACATGAATTTTCGATTGTTAAATTTTATTCAGATTACGTTTTTTGATTTCATTAATAGGAATTGATGGATTATAATTTTTTTTTACAGAATTTGCATTAACTGATGGAGTAAATTGGTTTTCAGTTCCAACCCTTACAAATATTCATACATAAACCGGGGAATACTAACATATAGTCCCACTGAAAGTATCAAACACATCTTGTACGGCCATCAGGTGCTCTGTGCCAAATTTCATTAAAATCTGACGAGCGGTTCTAGGAGATGTTGCTACGCACGCTTACCCACGATACTTTTATTATTATATTTCATAATCCCCGACCTCGAAAACGCATAGAAAAAAAGGTTCAACCAAATTAATTTTTTCACCATCAAATCAATCACCACATTATTCCATAACTACTTCGAAAAAAATTCTTAAAACTTTCTACCAAATATCAAACAAAATGTATTTATTTGTAGTAGAAAATATATAAATTAAAAATGCATATATACTTACATACATATGTATTTGAATTAATGTCTTTTTATAATATATTACATAATTTCTAACAAGAAAATCTGTGTCTATCTGAAAATAGATTTTTAACAAAGTAGATTCATTTTAATTTTTAAGCAAAAATTTATTCATCTATACTAGCGCTAGCGGCATTTAACATAATTTCTTTTTTATTGATTATGTAATTAGTTGGAATTATTTTTATAGACAAATACAGTAAGTAAGTGAAAAAGAGATGTTATATTATTTATGTGAGAATCGAAATATATTTTATTTAATAAGTATTATTAATGGTTTCATAAAAATTATATGCTTGCTAATATATATATATATATAATATATATATACATTATGTTTAGTTTCATTTAGAAATTATAAGTACAAAGTTCCCAACATTATTGTCAGCCGGCCATAAATTATTTGTCTTATATGTACAGTGCCAATTTTCTTATAAACAATCAACCTTTAATAACCTTGAAGTTAAAACAACTGTGTATATATCTTACAAAATATATATTTAATTAAGAATGCAGATGGCTGGTGTCATCAACTTGTTAAAATGTATTTTATAAAAATGATTATAATTTCCTCGTGTGTTTGATCGCGTGAATATTTGGAGTATAATATTATCTATAAATAAATATAAATTATAATTTTCTGTGACGTATGCTCTTCTATATTATTCAGTATTATATTTCCTATTCTATACTATGATGAATAAAATATAAGTATAAAATAAAAAAAATATATTGAAATTATAAATAAAATTTAAATTTATATTGGAAAAATATTATTAGTAAAATCTAATAGAAGTACAAAAGTAAAGTACCCAGATTTGAGATTGAGCGAGCGGTCAATATAGTATCACATACTTATTTGATAATATACAAATTGTTGGTTAATTAATTGTGTCACTAACCGTAATTATCAACATTTATATTCCAACTTTCAACCCATGTCTATGATCATGATCATTCGCTACATATTCCAACTATATATAATAATGTTTAATCTTGTTTAATATTTGGTTTTTATAATAATTATAAGTATATATTTATTTTTATTTAACTGCTTTATGTAAAGCAGTTTGTGTGTAATCTATTAAAAATTGTTTTGTTTTCTAATCAAAGCTTAATCCATTGCTCGAGGATAAAAGATACTTTCTTGCATTATTATTATGTTTCCTATCTCATATATTTCTAATTATTCCTTTTTTTTTCAGATCCAAACAAATAATAACAAATAAAGCAATGTTGCCAACTCAAAGTTGTGAACGTCTAAATTTACCCGGATAAGTCATTAGGACCACTTTTGGAATTGATGTGTAAACAAGAACACCTTTGCACCTGGATTATACAACTAGAAAATTTTGCTGTAAATAATAATAGAATAATATGCTTCTTGATTCAGTCAAGTTATTGGTCAGTGAAATAAATATTCCTAATAATTTACATGATTGTCGACCACGTAAGCTCCCCGTTCTAATTAATTCTAAGAAATATTACTTTATAAATTTTAGGTAACAGAGGAATATTTTGAACCACGCAGTGAAAATTTAAAACTGGGCTGAAACTGCGTTCGTTCTTGTTCTAAAGGAAGAGACAAGTTTTAGCAGAGAAATGATAAAGGGCAGCAAACTTTACATTTGTTAATGATGAAAAAGAGTGTATTTAAGTATACACTTCTATTCATGGTTAGCCCCCAATGATTATTAATGAAAATAAAAAATAATGAATTGGTTTTTAATTGTAGTTATTTTTTTATATTATATTTAAATGTTAGTTTTTATTATTTTATATTGAGTTTTGTTCCTTATTTTATTATTTTATGTTAATTTTATTATTGGTATATTATATGTACCTTTATTTATACATATAAATTAATTAATAATTTGATTTAGCTAAGTATTATGTATACATAATTTTGAATAAAAATATAAAAATTAAATTTTTTTATTTATTTCTTAAGAATGCATTACAAAATATATACGTTCCGTTCCGCATTAGGAGGAGCAGTTTTTTCTTTTTTTTTCTCTTTTAAGAGACAGAGAAAAGAAGAAAGTGTTCATATATACGTACCCTCTATAACACATATGGTATATGTATTAGAATTTTGATATTAATTGTATTATATATACATAGGTCAATGATAAATAAATAACTAATAATTTTGTCTTGTTTTGGTTCAGAATTGTCTATTCTTCACAGTTCCTCAACATTTGATAAATTATATTGCAACTAAGTTCTTTAAATATTTAATAAAACGGACATTCCGCTTTCCGGACATTTATGTTAATTATAAAATTATAATTAAAAAATTATATTAAATTTTATATATTTCTTAAAAATGGATCAATTTATTTTTTATAACTCTTTGTGTAATTTAGACTAGACACAATATTCGAAATATTAACATTAGACACAATATTCGAAATATTTAAAAAAAAAAAAAAAAATTCAAAATTTCAACACAAATTGTTGCTTTAATAAGAACCGCTCAGTTTAATAAAGATACGATTTATATAAAGGGTTATTGATAATATCTAACAGATTTATCTATTAAAAAAATTTGAATGCATTGCAGATGATAAAATTAAATTAGAGCTAGGAAAATCAAGGCAATAATTTACATTGTCCAAAATATTCTTATTAGCCATAAAATTATAATTTTTTAAATATATAATATAATGGTGTGGCAAATTTCTAAAACGTTTTCTACGGCACAAAAGTATATGGACTTTTTATTTATTTATTAACAAAACAAAGTAATTTTTTTATAATAACATGAATTACAACTTATAAATCTAATCTAAAAATATAGTACTAAATTAAATATAATTTATTTTATGAACTAACATACAACATATTAAATTTATGTTATTGTCTAAATTTAAAAATTAATAAGTATAGTCAGTTAGTAGATAGAGATTGAAGATTTTTTTATTAGAGGATTTAGTTAGTGAGAAAGGATGAGTAAAGAGTGCTATATGTGTTGAAAACGGTGCAGGGCATTATCGTCCAAAGGGCGATAATTCCCACTTGGGTGAGCATTATCGCCAGAAATCCATTCGGGCGATAATGCTCACCCAAGTGGGAATTATCGCCCACAAAAAAGTGAGCATTATCGCCCGAAATCCATTACACCACAATATGTAACAACGCAATTACAAGGAAATTGTTGTCAATAGTGAAAAAATATATATATATAGTAGTTTTATCTTGCGTGCGTAAAACATGATAACAAACATCATCTTTTATTTATTTACTAGTTCTGTTGGTCATTTTCTACTTTGTTATCCCTTTTCCGGAAAAGGCAAATACCAACGGGCTTTATTTCTCACTTATGTGTGTTATAAAGCTCGAACATTATTTGTATAAAGGAATTTCTCACATTTTTGTGAGCGATAATTTCCACTTGGGTGAGCATTATCGCCCGAAATTCATTATTCTATTCCCATCAGCAACGGCTACGCTGAAAAAGTGTTTTGAATAATGAGAATTATTTTGACCGATGAGTGGAATAGACTAGATTTAGAAGTTGTTAATGCAGAACTGCAAGTGAAATTAAATTTCGACATGTCTTGCTCAGAATTCTATATGTCAGACTACATAAAAACTAAACCAAAGCTTCTTGAGGGCGCCAAAAGTAATAAAAAATATATGTGGAAGAAGAAGCGTATTGAATGAAATATTTAATTAATATATTTTGAAATAAAATATGATCTTTTTAATTATATAAGTTTTTTTTTTTTCGTTTTATCAATTTTCTATTTCGTACTATTTAATTATTATAGATACATATTATAAAATTGATTTTTTATTTAAGTTTTTTTTAATTGTTTTGAGTGTTCGGTTATCAGTCGAGATAAAGGTGGTAACCCTATTCAATGCAGACATATGGACATTAGATTTACAACCATACAAATACAACCAAAAATACAACACAGTTCCGGAAAAACAAATATACAAGCAGATTGCTTATCCAGAATTGTAGATGAACAAACAATAGCAATGTTAATACTAAAATCCAATTATAATTCAATAACACCATTAGTACAACGAAAAGATCCAGATTGTTGTCACATTATACACTTATTAAACAGTAAAAATACAAATTCAAAAAGTGACACAAAAATAAAGGAACAATATCATATCATAAACGATATATACTATTGTACAAGAATAGTTGTTCCGAAATCATTACAAAATGCTGGACATAATGGACTGTTACAAAAGTCATTCAAAATTAATTCGTAGATATTTCTTGTCAATGGCTAATGACTGTAAAGAATATATAGCAAAATATCACTTATACCAACAGTTATACCGAAGAACAACAAAAACAACCTCGATCAATTCCAGAAAGACCATTTGATAATATTTCAAAGGATCACTGCAGCAATAACAATGGAAACAAATAAAACCAGAATACAACAACCCGTAAATTAATTAACAAATCGAAGTAAATCTCATCAACATTTAATCATTTAAGAAGTAAATTGTCCACATGGTTCTTG
The DNA here is from genome assembly GCA_963920725.1 of Rhamphomyia laevipes. Taxonomy (NCBI): domain Eukaryota; kingdom Metazoa; phylum Arthropoda; class Insecta; order Diptera; family Empididae; genus Rhamphomyia; species Rhamphomyia laevipes. The sequence goes on from OY987256.1 coordinate 371,472, forward strand.
TACAAACTCCAATAAAGCAAAACAAACTCAGTCCTGAATATATGAACCATTTAAAATAAAAAAAAATTGGTGAAATAGGACAAGAAATCACAAGAAAAGTTCATTTAGCACAAATAAAACAATATCAGTATTCAGTACAGAAACGAAAAGCAGCTGTTCGATAAATTAATACTTGAAAATTAACTAACCAACAAACACATAATACAAATTCAGAATTCGAAAACTATTCTACAAATAATCAGAAACTTTTAAATTCGGAATCCGAAAATTCATCAAGAAATCAAATATACATACACAATTTTTCAACCGCAAATACAATAATCTACAATAAAAGTGACACTGAAAATCACCAGCCATTATATCAACAAAAAACACCAAAAGGAATAAGAAAACTTCCTTCCCGTATGGACAAAAGACTACATATTGCCAGGAGACAATTCAAATTTTGGAGAAGGCCGTGAGCGCAATACCATCCACTCACTCCACTTATTAACGTCTACACTAACATTAAGTATATTTTGACGCATCACACATCACACGCCACAAAGTACTAATTTATTGTTTTAAAGTTGGTCAAGTTCTTTATAGTAAGTTTATTTAATTTTAATTAGGTAAATATATATATGTGTAGACACTTCGATATTGTAATTTTTACATTACATTAACAGTATGTAGCTATATACTTAACATATGAAAAGTAAGAGATTTAAAGACATCATTAAAATAATATTTACCTTCCAAGAATTTCTTTGGGTTCGTATTTAGCATAAAATCCTTTTGCTGCATCCTTATCAGGTAATAAATCATCTTCCTCTTCCTTCGCCATTTCTAAAGGAGAGGGAATTTTTATTGTCGTTCTAAACTTCACTTTTATAAACTAATCACGTTTGAATTAAAAACTAGACGTTTTATTACTGATGATATTATATATAATAGGTATATTTAATTATTATGACTATAAATTGTGATTATATCATAATAAAAAAATATAATTACTTATATAAGTAATTATATTTTTGTTTACGAAAATATAGTAAAAAAATAACAAATATTAATAAATTTGTAGGTACTTAAATATTTTTTTCTTATTTTTGATATTAATTCTTTTTTTTTTCCAAAAAGTATATGTACTTTAAAAATTTTCTTTAGTGTCTTAATTTTATTCGACCAAAAATGAATTTCTCTCAATGTCAGGAAAAGGTTATCTAACCACACTTCTTCTCAATATACAGAATTAATAAAAAATGTAATATTCAAAATTAATTTAAAACTTTTATTTTTTAACTTCTATATTTAAGTAAATAAATTATCACTTCTTTTTTAATTTTGTTTCCATTATTTTATCGAAAAAGTTATATATCCGTAAAATAGATTTTCAATTTCAGAAGAAAAAAAATAGTTATTTGCTTCTATATTAAAAGAATAGAAGAAATTAGATACAAAATATTTTACTCGCTATTGTTTGTCTAATCAATTCAAACCGGCGAAATTGACTAAAATTAAAATCAGTTAATCAATTAATTTAATTGATTAATATACATAAATTTCAAATTTCTATTAAAATAATTTTCGATTAATGTGATGAACCGAAGAAATTAAATAAATATTTTCTCATTTTTTTTATTTTTTATTGAGAACTGTCAAAAACATATATTTATATATTTTTGTTATAATGTTTTCCAAATCCGCATTGCCATATATGATTTGTAAAAAGGCTGAATTTTTTTAAATACTTGATTTTTTTTTTAGTTTTCTATGAATTTGTGCACAATAACAAAACAATTTGATTATGAATGTTGAAATTTGATCATGACAAAAAGAATAAAATATTAGGAAATGCTATGCTATTCTATAAGTTTATATCTACAATCGGTGGTAAACTCGTGGTACATTTATTGTTCGCGATAAATCGTTTAAGCTGTCATTAGAAGCCGCAGCTGCTGTCAAATCATACTGAAACTTTAAAAAAACATTCCTTCCCACCACCTTAATTTATTTACTATATAGCATAGCCATTTCCTTTTAATATATTTTTCCGCATGCATGCCGAATTTTGTCTTCAGCTTTTTACACCACACACAATGATGTTTTTGATAAAAAATCAAAAACAATTTGTCATAATTTAAAATTAAATATATATCTTCACATACAATGTGTTGGTATGCGTGTCCGCCGCGCCGAAATTGATAAACTTGGTTCCTCATGCTTTTATTGAACCTTTCATATACATTAAAGGTAATTGCTATACTTTTTTTAAAATTACCGGTACATAATAGTACCAAAACATACGTTCTCTGCTCAAATGCACGAAAATCTGGTGACATTAAAAATATATCTTATCTAATAAGAATTCGTTCAACTAACTTTGATTATATAATTATTAAAACATTTTGTAACAAAATCGGGAAACTATTTAATAAAACCATAAAAATTTGTACATTTAAAAAAAAAGAAATTTCCAACTACAGTTTTCTTAACACAAATCCGTTTAGAATTAGAATAGATTAGAAGAAATTTGTTTAAAAAAACACAGTTAAGAAAAATAATATATATATTAACTTTTTTTCTGCTCACAAAAAATACTAATTTAAATTAATAATTATTTTTTATATAAATTTACTGAGATTTATTCTAGGCAAACGAGAAAATTTCGTGTCACAATATTGAATGTAAAAAAATATTATTGTAAATTAAATATATATTCTGATATGAAAGTTTAGAAGCAAACAATAATTAGTATTTGAATTTCGATAACAATAACCAGTAAAAATAATATAATTTAATTATATTTATAATTTTTATCGAAATATTTTAATTTTAATTTGTAATAAAAAAAACTAATGACATTTTATTAAAATTGGTTATTTTTATGTTAAAAAAAAGTATTTATTCATACTTCTAACACTAAATATAATTATTAAACGTTTTTATTTATTTATTACTCTTATAAATTATGAAATTTTTATAAATTTTAAAGTACAAAAAAATTATATTTTTTAATGAAAACCTAATTTAATTTTATCTTATAAATAAATTTTGAAGAATAGAAAAAAAAGATATTTTATTTAATATCAATCAATAAGTTGATTTTAATCTTTTTAAAATTTTAATTTTAATATTAGTAATTACACTTTCATAGTAATCAAAAATTTTAGAAAGTAATTTCATTTTATACAAGGATATTGCAAATTAATAAGATGCATTAGAATTTTTGTTTAATTTGGTAAAAATCTAATTTTCTTATTAATTCTTTTCAAAATTACACGAAAAAATAAAATACTACAAAGAAATTTATGGTTGAGCTTGCATTTTAGCTTGCATTTGTGCTAGCATTTCTTGCATTCTTCTTAATTCCGCTTCTTTCTCTTGTAATATTCTATCTTTATCTGTACCGACTGTTAGTGGTACATTTTCATTAATTTCTCTTTTAATACCATTTTTATTAATACCTTTAGCTAAACGTTCAGAACGATAATTTTCATAATGAACTTCTTGTGTTACTTCTTGAAGATCTTGCATATGAGTACTAAAAAATTATAAATACATTTTTTAATAAGACATTAACAAAAAAAAAAATCTTACATTAACATTGTCCGTAACTTAATGAAATCACAATGTTCTGGATTTTCAACTTCAACAACACCCCATGGATATAATCGGCCTCTAACTTTTTTACCCTTTACTTCTAATAATGTATTAGCACCACATACAGCAAATGGTACAGCTTCTTTTAATTGTTTAACATGTTCTTTATAATCTTCATCTTCATCACTGTCACAATCTGGTAATGGATAAATTTTAATTCCATTTTCTTCAATTTCTTGTAAAATACGAAATTTTAAACGTTGAATTTCTTTTTTTGTTAAACAATCAGCTTTAGCAATTACAGGCACTATATTAACTTTACAATGTAATTTCTTCATAAATTCAACATCCAATGGTTTCAAACTAAAATTTTTTTTCTTTTTTTATAATTTGTAAATTGAAAATTGTGTAAATTACCCATGTCCAAATGGTGATATAAAATAGAAACAACAGTGAATACGATTATCAACAATATTCCGACGGTTTAAACCACTTTCATCACGTAAAAATCTTTCATATTGTTCATCAATATATTCTAGGATTGCACTAAAACTATCTGAATTATCAATAGCATCACCAAATCCTGGTGTATCGACAACAGTTAAACGTAACTTTACACCACGCTCTTCAATTTCAACTGTTGATGCCTCTAATTTAACAGTTTGTTTTTGTTTTTCTACAAAAAATAATTATAAAGTACATCTTATAATTATAATTTTAATAATAATTACCAACTGCTCCTGGAATAATTCTTTCTGGATATAAATCTGTTAAAAAAAGACTGTTAACTAACGTTGATTTTCCTAAGCCTGATTCACCAACAACCATTAATGTAAATTCAAATCCTTTTTTTACAGATTTTCGATGAACTTGATTTGGTAAATTTGCAAATCCAACATAACCTGGAGTTTCCATACTAGAAAACTATATAAATTATATTAGAATTTTTTTAAAAAAATTAAGTGTACAACATTATTTATTTAAATGTAAAAAAAAAATTCACAGAAGCATTTAAAATGTTATAGAATGATTCATATTTGAATTATGGAAACTGATCAGACATTGAAATTTATTTACTAGTGTAAACGGCGTTTAAATTTTATAAATAAATATTAAAAAATATATAAGCATAGAATATATATATAACAAGTTTAAAAAATAATTTCATATAATCTTTGTTCAATCGACAAAGTGTATGTATTTATATTTATAATATGTATATAAGTTGAATATGCTTTATACATATTTTCAAAAATTTATATATATTTGTTTTTATAATTTAGTTGGGTGCATGTAGTAGAGGTTTGTAGTTGAAACTGGAATTTCATATATGTATAGTCACCTAAATTATAAGAAGCCCCAAACGCCTTTTCAACTCTTTTTTTAATTTATTTGGAAATTTAAATGCGAGTATACTTAAGTGTCAAACAAGACGTGTCGAAACAACCAGATGAACCAAATATACAGCTGAGATAGAAAGCACATTGGAAATTGGAACATATAAACAAACATCAATTATCCACACAAAAAGTATTAAACATTCTAAAAAATTATATATATGATGGTACACGAAAATGGATACCAATAGGGAAACCAAAGCGTTATAGTCCTTTCTGGAATTCAACTAATAAACAATAGGGAACAAAGTAGAAAAAAGGTGGAAACAAAAAAATCAGCAACAGATGTAATAATGTGGCGGAAAGGCTCCAGCATCCTAAAAAGAGAAATTACAAACCATAAGAGAGGGCTACAATAGATTTGTACAGTACACAACATACAGAACAAATGCAGATAAGATATATAGGTTTATAAATAATCAAACAAGAGAAAAAAGGATAAATCTAACCAATATTTTGATATCAACGTGAAACAATATACATACGTACAAGATATTGCGAACCGGTTTTGTAAACACTACGCCAAAATAAAAACAAATAAACGAAACAAAACATCGCTGTATGATGATAATATGTCAACAAACTTTTCACCAGAAGAACTACAGAAGCAATTAATAGTTTTTTAAAGCAAAAAAAAAAAAACAAGCCATTCAAAAATAATCAAAAATCCGGCCGAAAAAACCAGAGAATTCTTTTAAAAAATGTACAACCTCACATGGGAAAAAAGCTTAGCGATGCCAATAGAACAGAGAAATACCATAATAATACATTTGGGAAAGTTCAACGGATGGTAGCGAATATATTGACATTTTTCCTCGGAAAACATAATATCTCTAATATGTATGGAACAAGCTGGATTTCGGAAGGCCAATACCACAAGCCATACGTTGCCGAAAACATCAAGTAAACTTTCAATAATCAAGAAAGCGTGGTTGCCTCCTTTATAGACTTCAAAGGTGCATACGATCGCAACTCATGCGTAAACTGCAAAAACTGAATCTTAAAGATAATATATGTTAAATTGGATTATCAACTTCGAATTACAGAGATGGATTGCCGTGAGAATGAGATACAAAAATATAACATCTACAGTCTAATAAACCAGAACCGATTTACTAATTTATAAGCCCAATATGCTTCTACATGTACATAAACGATCTTGCAGAGACCATAAACAATACTCTCATCAGATGTGCAATGTTCGTTGATGATGTAGTTATACGGGCAGCTTAAAAAAATATAAGTAGAAAACAGCGTACAAAAGGATGAAACAAAAGCTTGAAACAACGCAGAATAAAGCACTAACACTGTAGCTGGAGCAGTATAAACAACAGCAATAATTGCGCTGCAACAATTGACAAACTACAAACCAATATTAGTTGAATTTGAAAAACAAGTTCCCATATTAAACATCAAAACGAAAGCACACAAGTTAAAACTTTGGGTTAATTTCAAAACAGATAATTCATTAGAAAACAACAATAACCATAAAGCATTTTGTACTAGAATAAAAGTGTCTAAAAAATAAGAATAACTAGCCTTTTTTAGTTATGAAAACCGATGCAGACTAATTAACATCAATAAATTTTTTTAAAATATATATCAAATAGCTTAATGCCATATACAGGAAAATAATAATAATTTAAACTAATCAAGACATAAAATAAAATATAATAATCAGTGTCATATGCGTTCCGCATTTCAATTATATTTCAAAATTCAACAAACAAACACAATTCTACAATATCAAAATCTCAAACAACGAATTAAAATATTTCAAATTTCATATTACCGTAGAAGACAACACAACACACAACTCATAATAAACGAAAAAAAAAAAACGTCAAAAAATTTGAACTATAAAAAATGCATATATGTACATATAATTTTTGACACCAATAAAAATGCAGTTAGTTGGGAAGACCCAAAAAACACAAATATATTTTTTTAACACTAAATTGTGACTTAGAAAGCAATACTAAAAAAAACAACAGAAAAACATTATGAATATTAAATATGAATAATGTACATAGGTATGTATAATTAAGATAAATATTTCACACTATAATTCTCACCGCACAATATTATGATTTCAAGATTTTTTCAAGTGGAAATTGAAATTAAAAAAAAAATATAATTTCTACAATTAAGTACTGGTGCTTAAATTACATTTTTTTGAAAATTGATATTAATATATAATTTCTGTTAAAATATTTTGCTATGTTGTAAAATTATTCGTAACGAAGAAGTGTAAAAATTAGCATAATTTTTTAGATAAATTCAATAAAATTTTTGTAAATTTTTGAATAAATTTATAAATTTAGTAAACAATATAATAAAACAATAAAAATTAATAACATAATATAAATTTCTGTTTATACTTCAGATTAAATTTGAAATATAATAACATAAAAAATTAAAGCACCAGCACTACCAATACATTAGTTTCATACGAATAATGGGTTTGTTTAGGGTAGACAATTATTGTACCTATGTTCTCGTACTAAGTGTTTTATAAATTGTACTTCGCAGATCATTTGTGTTTAAAACAGTGAATTGAATTATTGTATTTTCCAGTACATTTATTATAAATTACACTGAATATGTGCATGTGCTTCCCAAACATGAATCATTCTTTACCATATACAAAGTGATTCACTGTATATTTCAAAAAATACACCTTAATACAGATCCCAAAATTGGAACTTAATTAAATTTTGTAATTATACAAAATTTAATTAAGTACTTGTAAAATATTTTGTCATTGTAACGATGGGCACGTTATCTCCGCAATCTGAAATATTACTTAAGCATATTAAGAAAATGAACATAAAAAATCTTTGTAAAAAAATTTAAAATATTTTTTTTACGTCATTTTAGCGGTTTGGCACGTTATCTCCAAAACAAAATCGAAAAATGACAAAATCTCCAAAGTCAAAATCTGTAAAGCGAAAATTTCTAAATTGTTCCAAAAGGAAATCAGAAAAGCGACCACCACATTTATGATTTCTTTTTTTAGATTAGAAATTTCATACTTATAATTTATAATTTAGTGTAAAAAAATTATATTTTTTTTAAATTATTCATTTATCAAAACAAAAAAAAAAATAAAAAAATATATTTGGATTTGAAGATTTTGTCTTCTGAGAATTTATGATAGTTTGAGATTTTGTGTAACAGGAACAGGGGTATTTTAACATTTGGTGATTTTGTCCCACTCCTCATTGTATATATAGTCTTTTTAATGCATATATTTCTTATGGATATTATTTTTATTTATCTTTATATATACTTTACTTTTGATAATATTTGTAAAATGAATAAAGAAATATAGTTTCGTTTTATAAAAAAATAAAGTATATATATAATATATATATATACATATAATATATTATTTATATATACTTGGAACAAATTTCAATTTTTCATAACAAATAATTATTTTCAAGAATGTTTACGATAAATAAATATAAAGTCACTAAATCGAAATAAACCTTGATGAAGAAATTATATATATGTATTTTAAAATTATTTAATTTAATACATTTATTGACTTAATGCAATGAAAAATACAAACATAGATATTAGGTAAATATTAAGTTCCTTAACAACCGCGCCCTTGAATTATTATTATTAATCCTTAGCATAAAAAAAGCAATTGCAAAAATTAACATGAATTGTAAATTCAATAAAAGGAAAGTAAAATTGAGGACATTAACCTCAAATATCATTAAAAAAATTATTTATGAAATATTGCAATATTTATAAGAACAAAATATAAATTCTTACATTTTTAGCTGTATCTGATGACATTTTAATTTCTTTATCCTCCACCAATTACACCAATAAAAAATCAATGGCAAATAAAATTCTTTTTGAAATGGAAGTATACAACAAAGTATGTATTATTTTTTTGATCACAATTTAATATCCAATTCGTTTATTCAAAAATAATTAATTTAAATTAATTTTAATTTTGTTGATCGTATTATTTTTGTAAAATTAACTTTATTAAAAAAACTGTAATTAAAACCTAAAAAAAATAACACAAACACCGACAGCAAAAAACTCAATCAAACTATCAAAAAAAAAAGTTAAACTGAAAAAAATTAAACATGTTGAAAGTGCTGCCAATTTTATATTATAATTTATTTATCATAATTTATACAGTTCGAATTTCGAATTGTGGAATATTCGAATACTGAAGAAAGATGATTGTGAATCCAGTTCAAAATTTATCTTTAAAAAACTTTTAATGATGCAAAGTTTTATTTTATTTTCATATAGAATGTACATATTATTTATCCAATACAATACAGTACGGCTGAAAAAAGAGTCTTTAAGCCTATTTATTCCGTCACGAATGAGTCTACAAACTGTTTTATGAATAGCATTTCAATGTAGTTTTTAACAGCACCCAGTACAATGCAACAAACTTTGACATATATATTTAGAATTTAGATATATTTGCATGACATTGGTAACATTGCAACTCGTATGAGAAGCCATGTCGCTTTAATCTTTTTGGACGGGCTCCAAACTCCTAAATGTATTTTAAAAGTGATACCTATAAACCAGAAGTATCGTTTTCGATTCGTAAGAGGAATAACTTCCTCATACAAAACATCTTTTACAAATCGTTTAACTGTATCGTCTTTATATCGTTAACGATTCATGAGCCACATGATAATTGAAATCATAAACGAAGTTTGTGTATAATATTGGTACTTCGTTTTAATTCCGTTTTGGTGAATCATTAACGATTCGTATTTACTTAGCGTATCGTTTATGAATCTCTTTTAGCGAATCGATTAAGATCTCTTTAGGCGAAAAGTAAAATATTTATTTTGGAAAATGGATGGAAATATAAAAATAAATTTTTAAATTTAATTATTTTATTTATATACGGTATTTATATTATTTTATAGATAAATAATTTTTAAATTTAATATTATATTTTTAATATAAAAATCACGTTGTTGTTTTCTTGATAAAGGTTTATGTTTGTTGATATATATTTTCTCTGATTAATTTCTCCTCCTGTTCATAAAATTAATTATTTATTTGTTATAAAATTTAAATTATTCTTGTCTGTCCAACAAGTAAGATTGCAGTCAGGACATGAGCAGGAGTGAACAGAAGTGGAACCGGCAGGGTGCTGCCGGCAAAATAGAGTAGAATAGAACAATTAAACTTTTTAACAAATATATAAAATTAATATTTAATCAACTATTTAGTTGATTGTTCAATTGGAATTTGGAATTCGTCAAAATAAAACTTATTAAGTGTCAATCCCACTCCCACCAAAAACAGAAACAGAAACTTAACATTGCACACCCACCAAAAACCGAAACAGAAACAGAAAAACAATCTTTTCTGACAACCAAAACAGCTGATTTTTTTCATAATATCATGGCTGCAAACGAAATTTGATAATGTGCGTCTGCAAACTTCTGCAAACAGAAATTGAAACTTTGAAAAAAAAAGTATCATTTTCTGTCCGATAAATTGAAAAACAGAAAAATGAAAAATTCGAATTCTGGAACAGAAAAAATATAAAATCGTTTTTTATAAAAATAAAGCGATTTCAAGCAATAAAAATAAATTCGACAACTGTTGTTTGTTATTTTATATTATTTTACAAATATTTTTAGCTGAAAAACCCTGTAAATTGCAAAATATCGTAAGTTTAAAAAATAAAGAAAAAAAAAAGTTTCTGTTTCTGTTTTTGGTGGGATTGACCCTTGACCCTTTATTACTTTCCTTTTTTGATTTTTTTTAATATGTATAGTTAGTTTTATTTTCAATTACAATTATGTAAAACAAGTTATTTACAACGCTTTTATATCGACAAAAAATTGTCGTTTATTTAGAATTTAGATTAAAATTTATTAAGTATATGCTATAAAGAGAAATATTTTGTTTACTTTAAAACAATTTTCCAATAAATTTATATTATTCGTTCCACCTAAATATTGTAATTTTGTTTTGATTTGTTATGCCTCTAATTTTTAATGTACATAAATATATGTAGGTACTAACAAAAAATCATTTCCGATGTTTTTTGGGCTATCATTAAATTTATTAAATAGTTGTTATGATTTGAATGTATATACTTTATAAAAATACGCAGTTTAATATACATTTGTATAAAATAAAGAATCAGAAACTCCAAATTTTTATTTCAAAATCATAATTGTTGTATAATTTTGGATAATTGCCAATCAGTTTTTTTCTTGTTTTTTATTTACTCAACAAACAGAACAAAATAATATAGTCCTAACTTAAAATGGAAATTTTTAGATAAAAAACTATAAAAAATAATTTTAAGATATATTCGGTTTTATACATATGTGTACATATAAATTAACAAAAATTTATTTTTTAAATTAATTGGCAACGACTATTAACAATATAAAAAATGTTTTCAATTTGTAATAAATAATATTAAGAATGATTCGTAAATTATTTGAACGCATTTAAATTATTGATTATTGTCAGTAACATGTGGCTTAATATGATTAAATCATAAACTGCATATATTGCTTCTTTCTGGCATGATAATAAAAATTAAAAATTTGGAATATGCGAGTTACCATCGCATGTACTTAATATTATGATGTGAAAAGAAATTTAAACGAATATGCTTGTTAAAATTTTATAACTTACATCTTACTTTATCAATCGGAAAGATTACCATACCATATTGCAAAAAATGTCGAAGTCAATTATTATTAATCTCAAAAGTATCATCATAAAATATAGAAAATGTCAAAAATTAATAGTAAATTATAAAAATGTAAAAAAAACTAATAAATTTAAATTGGTGGAATGATATTTCTAGATGAATGTTAATCTAATATAATTTTGAGGAACGGATGATAAAAAAAATAATTATTTTATACTTAAAGTGAATATTCTTTTAATTTAGAATATTAATAATTTTGAATTAGTAAGTGGCAGAAAATTTATATGCGAAACTATATTCTAACTACAGATCTGTCTATAGCTAGATATTTGTCAACATTAAATAACCAAACTTGGAGAATGCATTTTTATACAAAAGAGTTTGAAAATATTTGTCACTTTTACGTTCTACGCACTCTTTAGAGGGGCAGGGGATATGATTCACTTAGCTGCACAGTTTCAAAAATATTTTAAATATAACAACTGATCATAAAACCGTCAGAAACCTATGCATTGATACTTTTAATTTAAAAAATCGGAATCAATAATTGTTTTCGTTTTTTTTTATTCGGAAAAATCTTGGTTCTTGGTTATTGACAAACCCCTACAAACACTATTATTTATTAAATGTTATCTCGAGAGGTGATGGTCATTAACTGATAATAGTTTTTTTGCTGCAACAAATACTCATCTCATTTAAACTTATATATTTGAATACAAAAATAAATACATTTTCAATACGTTTATTAAATAAATAAATAAATATGTACATATTATTATTTATTTTGTCGTGTTGACAATTTTTTTTATTTAAATTATATTATCTCTCTAGTAAATATTTTTTTTTTTTAAATTTAATTGAAGATATTACGTAATCGTATTTTCATTTAATTCTAAAATTTTATTTTGTTTTCAATTATAATAAATTTTTCTTAATTGAAATGTTTTTTTTTTCGTTTGATTCAAATAAAAAATACAAAAAAAAAAAAAAATCAATTTTAGTATGTGATAATACATTAAATTTTGTTAAATTTTTAATTAAATAAAAAAAAAACTTTTAATAAATTGAAATATGCTTAATGTTTTTGATCATTTCTGTTATGAATAACAGAATATATCTGTTATTCATAAATTAAATAAATATAATAAGATTTTTTACAAATTAAATTTTTAAATGAAACTTTTAAAAATTAGTATTCTATAGTAAATTCTTCATCACAATTTCTTTTAACATATTACGCACATATGCTTATTATCCTATTTTAGTTAGTATTTTTTAATTAAATTAGATATATGTATATTCCATATATACCTATTTTAATTTTTTTAAATTACTGTAATTTTCAGCAGCTACCCATAATCAAACTATAAATTTAATTTCGAGTACCTATAAATTTCCCTAAACTTTTTTAAAAGTTAAACTATATTAAACTATATTTTAGGCATTTCAATATTATAATAAATTTATGAATTTTTGAACTTATTAATATAAATTCAATTTAACCTATTGCAATTTTTAAAATTTCACTTTTAATTCCAAAACCAAAAACAAATAAAATTAAAAAAATTTTATCAAAATTATTTATAGTACCTATAAAAATAAAAAATCATATGCACTTATTTATTATAAATATATATATGTATACATACTTATTTAAAGAAAAATATATATATGTATATATTAAAAATTTTATTTTAAAAAACAAAAACATTTATTTTTTATTATCAACATTTCTGTATTTAAAAAATGAATTTTATGAACTTACTAAAGAAATATCACAAACTCAATAATTGGGTTTATATATTTAGTATGAATACATGAATTATATCTACAAATGTTAATCATTTCAAATATATAAAATTTAAAAAAGCTTAATATTAATTTGTATGCATAAAAAGTGCATGGGTAGACAACAATCTTACCTCATGTACAAATTATAAATTTTTGAGAACGAATCGATTCACAAGACTTTAATGTAAGTAATTTACTTCAGTGAAATATAGATTTATAATTGGGTCAAGTTTTAGTTAGCATAAAACCAATTATTTTAAAAGGCAACATAATTTAAATAATTTTTTTAATAAATTACTGTAAAACTTTGAGTGTTATTATGAATAATGCCCACGTCCCATAAATAACATCAACCATTGTAATATTGGCTTGATAATCTAATACACAGAGTTGATTGATTATTGTTATCGCTGATTTGAAGAGAAAAAAAAACAGAATTTCAATGAATATCGTTCGAAATTAATAAATTTACTTCAATTTCGTCCAAAATATTTTTGACGTCGCCATAAAATATATAGCTTTACTCTTAATCTACTCATAGTCATAATTGTCAATTACAAATAAACTTCTAAAATTCTTTCAATCCAATGAATATTAGATTTCGGCCCGCAATTTTCAGGTTAAACATTCCTAAATGCGTTTTTGTATATGTTTGTGTACTGACATGTGTTGTTTACTGTGACTGTGTCTGTGCTGTGCTGTGTACAATAAAAAAGTTTATTTAGGAAGAGCGAACTTTTAATTTTCGAAACGACGCAATTCTATATTGAAAATAATAATAAAAAAGAATTCTAGAACTAAACAAACCAAACAAAATAAAAGCATATTCTTTTGTATCAACACAAAAATAATAAAAATTTCCGCGCGAAAAAGTTGTTATATATCTTTTTAAATTATATATTTATATATAAATGAAGTCAATTCTTCTTATATACTATATAAAAAATATGAAAACCAAAATATTGTATACTAATACAAAATTTCTAAACTCACTCAAAACAAGTTTAGTTCATTGTGAGCAGTCGACTAGTAAACCAGCGACTGGGTACCTATTATAAATACATATAATAAATATTAAAAACAATAATTTATACTACATATTTTTTTTTATGTTCTTTCAAAACATATTTTCGTTCATTTAAAATAAAAAAAAATAATAATACAAAGCTTTATTGTAATTAAAAGGTTAGGTGTTTTTTTAAGTACAAATCCTTTTCAACCTTTCAAATAAGAACTACAACATAAAATTACATTTTAATTCAATAAATACATAAGAAAATAAGGCAAAATAATTTTATAATAAATTAAAAATCAAATTAAAATTAACATTTATTTATAATATTTATAATACATATAATATGTAAGTGCGAAAGACTATTCTGATAACATTTTTTTTATAGGTACTTTAATAATTAAATTTCGCATACAAGCAAAAAAAAGGACATTAAAAATACAACAATTTTCTTTATTATTATGATTCGGAAATGCTTTTAAGATAGAATAAATATTTAAAAAAAAAATATTTTTATTTTTCGTGTTATTTGACGTGTAATTTTGTTATATTTTCCGTTTTAATATGACATATTTTATCCAAAAAAAGGAATTCTAGCAATTTGCATAGAAAGTTTATTGATTAGAAAATCACTTAAATACATATATAATATAATAACAAAAGTTTTTTTTAGAAATATCAATTTTTATTTATATCGTAACAATCAATACAATTCATGAAATATTCTAACAAGTGGTATTTTTTTCTAATTTAGGTCAAAATAATAATAAATACTATTTCATATATTGATACGAAATATATACGTTATAAATTTTACCTAATAAATATACATATTTTCAATTTCATTCTAAATTTATAAAAAATAAAATAAAACTATATTTAAATAGAAACATTTAGCAAATTTATGTAATATTTTCATAAACTCAAGAGAAAAGTTAAAATTATAAAAACATTTAATCGATTTTTCTATCAACTTATACAGAATCTCCATATACATATAATCAGAATTTTAAAAACAATATTTGGAACGAATAATTTCAGAAATTACAAAAACAAATTTTGTGTAATCATCAAAAAGTAATAAATTGTTGTGTTATTTAAATGTAAGTAGAGATAATATTTATATTTTTTTTAAAAAAAATTGTATATGATATTGATATATTTATGTATATATATATAAGTATTTAGTCAAAGCCAACAAACTCTGGTGACCGATAAAAAAAAAACAATCTGCTGCTCTGCTACAGCTACTGCGTCTGGCACCCTTTTTCCAATTTTTTAATACATACCTTAATATAAGTAGAATTGCAATTGTGTTTGTATGATTAAGAGAGAAAAGAGCTTGTTTTTGACAGATGGGTAAAATTATAGCAAACTAACTACACATATACATTAAAATTTTAAAGAATCCTTTGCCTTTCATCCTTTAGTAAATATGTATGTATATATATAAATAAACTCGTAATGTATGTATACTATAAATGTAATATAAAAATTTGTATATTATGTTTCTTCAATTTGTTTCATTCAATTCAATTGCCACGAGTTTTCTGTAATAATTTTTGCATTATTTTTCCAAAAATTGATTTTAAAGAAATTACATACATATGTAGTTAGTTTATAGTGAAGGCAAAAACCTAACATATTTGCTCGATATACATTTTGTACATATAAATATATATATATATGTTTTTGTGTGACTATATTTTTTTCTTTTATTATAAGACTATAATTGTATGCAATTGCGGTTTAAAATTTCTATAGACAAATATATTTCTTAATAAGATTTTTTATTTTTTTTATTTAAATCACGATATGTATTCTCTTTTGGAGGCATTGGAGTTCCATCAAGAATTTGTTCGAGGACTATTTCAACATTGGATTTTCTAGTTGGTTTTTCGAAAAAGCTGGAATGTTCTTAACCAACGAACCGACCAATTCCATTATGCCAATTTTCAACTTAGTTATTTGTCTGTGTCTAAATAATAGATAGTAGATAGTTAATTGAATAATTTAAATATACTAATTCCTACATATATAAATTATTCAATTAACTATTTACTCAAATTGCAGAAAGCTAATGAGTGTATAAAGCTTGTGCCAGCCAAAAAAAAAAGTATAAATTGATAAGAGATAAATTGAGATAATTTAACACTTTTCGATGAGTTTAATCACAGTATTAAAATTTTACTATTATTATTATTATTAAAAGCTTTATTCATCCTTATTATTGAAAACTTTACAATTTCACTATTATAACATATTAAATTATTCAAATGTTAAACAATATTTATAGAGCAGATTTTGGATTAATTTTGACCATTTGTGAATTCGGTAAATCATTTTCGGTGAGTGAGCCAAAAATTATAATTATAATCATTCCAAAATGGTAATTTAATAGAATCGCTACATAAAAATTAACCGCAAAGGTAGACGACGAATTGTAAAAAGTTCATTATGTAAAGCAAAACAGGGATATGTAAAAATATAAATAACGATAATATTAATGTATATGTATACATATATATATATATATATATATATGTATGTTATTAAGTTAAATCTATTTTGCAAGTAAATTTTATATTATGATATCTGTTTGTCCATTTTAAAATAATTCTAAGAGAGAAATTCGATATAATATAAATTATTCCTCTACTGTCAATGTGTGACATTTTCCTTATCGGATTATATTTTCTTTAAGAAAGTCAAAGTTGTTTATAACCCACAGGATATTAAATTATAGAAATATGTAATGCATACTTATAAACATAAAAAATAAATAAAATAATTTCTTCAATCTACATTTTTAGTTTAGTTCAATTTTTTCAGTATTAACTCCATTTCTTAAAAGCTATACTATTTTAGTATATTGTAGTATTTATGGTTAATTTAGGTAGTTCAGGTTTATTTATTTTCAGACATAAATAGATTCATTTTTATTTTGATATTTTTGTTTTTTTTTCATGGATGCACGCACGTACATCCATCACAGAAGTTAAATTACAATTTTTTTAGTAAAGTTGGTTTATGTATATTAGAAAATTTACAATATATTATTGTTTTTAATTTTTAAATTTACAATATGTTATAAACCGAAATATCGTTGTCGCTTATTGCCAGTAATAATATTTACTAACGATTTTAGTTAGTATGTTCTAGCACAAAAATATGTAAAAAAAATACTTAACATATTTAATATTTTGCATTGGCATTTCCTATCGTTGACATTCTCATAATAAATTGTTTATATGTAATTAAGACTATACGTCGTGGTCCATGGTGATAGAAAATTAATTACATGTATATGTATTTTATTGGTTATGTGTTAACAGAGGTTATTAATTTAAGTAAGCTCGTTTTCTAAACAATTATTTTTATTTTTAATTACTTACAATGTGTACAAAAATTAACAACA
>OY987256.1:389562-505552 GCA_963920725.1 Rhamphomyia laevipes
AGGAAATTTGATAACCGGTCTGTTTTGATAAACAACAGTTAAAGATAATAAGTTTTTTTAAGTTATTTATAAAAAATTTACCAACCGGTTATTGAATATTTTTGAATGGATATTAAAATTATATAACTAATAATATGTTTCAAATAATTGATAAACTACATATTACTGAGAGTAATCGATTTTTTGTTAAACAACATTTAGGTTATAGAAAACTGTTGAATGATGTATTATAGTATAGTAATCTTTAAAATATTTACTATACCGATTAGTTATATATAATTCTTAAATTTTATAGTTAACTCTTTATTTACGAGGTCTCCAATACTGATACCTTTGCTTAAAGTGGTTAATAAAAATATTTAGTAATTGTACAGGGTCGAGGTATTTTTAGCAAAATTATTTTTTGCAAATTTCAATTTTGCAGGCTTGTAGTTTTCAAAGCAACGTAGAAATCCGAAATCTTATAGCTCGTTTTAAATATGTACAAGTACAAAACTTTAAACCACATTTATATGCAAGTATTTTTTAAAATCTTAGAATGAAAAAATATATAGTTTTAATGCATATGTACAGACTACTTTTTTTTAACCATTTTAAGGTATATTAGCGTATTGGGAGATCTCGTAAATAAATAGTTCACTATAAAATTTAAAAATTCTATAAACTAATGCAAACTATATTTATTTTAATATTATTTATTTTAATAATAAGCTTGACTTTATTGAATTATACGGTACGGTACTGACTGTTATATAATATTTTTAATATTTGCATGTTTACTAAAATAATTATATATATTTATTTAGTCTAATAATAATGAATTGATGACATGTTAATAAAATCACAAGTATGCTTTTTCAATTATAATCCAATGATATTTATTTTATTTATAGAATCGCAAATATACATACATATATATTTATTTTTCATATATTTTTTATAAATTCTTGTTAAATAATAAATCAATCTTTCGATTATAAAAATAATTAAAAAAGTTATTTATGAAATTATAAAATGTCTGATTATTCCTGTAGCTTCGTACTCTTCTTGTTTTCTAGTTTCAGTCATCCCAATTATAAACTCTTAAATGAATTATTTTAATTTAGTATAGTACAAAATGCTAAAGGATAAACTTGAAACCTCCAACAACATTTGCATTCTAAAAATCTGAAATAGATCCTTCTAGACTTAAAAACAAACGCAAAGAAAATATATTTTATGACTAATTAAACCATTCATTCCATTTTGGTCACATCAATACTTATGTGGTAGACCCGACTGCGACCAATTAGCAAAGGCCTTCATATACAAAAGTTTCCGGATTAGAGATTGCCCCATCAATCTAGTCCCACTCACATTTACATCTCTCTATAACCAGGAAAATTTAGTAGCCCACGGTTATCGTGATTTGAGACAGAGTCTGCAGTGTACAGTTGAAACGAATGATTTTTAAGAATGATTCAAAGTTTGACAAACTGTGGTGATTCTATAGAAACCTCGGACATTAATTTACATAGAAAATAATGTAGAAAATCAGCTTAACTATATCTCATTAGTGTAATTGATATAAAATTAATTATTTTGGTTTATAAAAACATATATAGCATTTTCGAGTCAAGTTAGTCTTTTTACATTTAAAAATAATATTTTATTTTTCCAAATAGTCTTTTTATTTTTGAATCAGGTACTATATTTAATTTGCAGGTTATGTTATAAATTTCAATATAAAGGATATAATAATAATAAGAATTAATCATTATAATAGTTTTTAATTTAAGTTATTTCCAGCAACAGCATCTCGAATTTTTAGAATCATGTTTAGGTAATAGTTACAGCAATCTGTCTCCTTCAACACTTTTAGTCATAACATTAACTAAATTTTGATCTCCTGGTTCTGTCAATAACTGTCTGAGGTTGATGAAACTGTAGAGTACCTCCTATGCCGATGCCCTGCGGTACATAATAAACGATTAAAAAATCTGGGTCATCATTTCTTGACAGACCAAGAATGTTAACTCATTCGTTAGAGATGTCGGATGGGTAAACGTGCTAGAAACTTGATCGGCCGTCGACGGCGAGGTACAACGGGCCAATAGGCTCAAGTTCGCGAGTAACTTTGATTCCGTCACCCCTCATTCATAAACCAACCAACCAAGTCAATAAGGAAAAATAAAAGGACTATTTTGAAAAATATAAAGACTATTTTGAAATGTAAAAAGACTACCTTGACTCGAAGATGCTATATATAACATACATATGTAAATATATATCAATTTTTTATGAAGATATTTACCACTAATTTAATCATTTTTAAATCAAAACAAACAAAAATATTTTTGGTGGTTTTTTTTTTGTTATTTAATATAATTTCATATCATGTCACCAAAAAGTAATTAGATTTTTCTTTGTTAAAAACTCATGCGCACGTTTCAAACATTTTTAATATTTTTAGTTACTTACGTTTTTTGTTTTTTATTTGAGCCTAACATATTGAATTGACGTCATTATTTCGTCCCAATCCCCATACTTTAAAAAAAAAAAATCCAATATAATACACACTAATATAATTACTTTAATTACATTTCGTGTATCATATTAATATTAAAGAACATATTTAAATTGAAATAATAATTTAATGTTATTTTTTGTTACAATTAAATATTTTTGTAGTAGATGATAATTTGTTCTATTTCCGATATGTTAAATTGTCTTGTTACTTTGTTTATTTTGCAGTTTCAGTATAAACTTTATTATATAACATTAGGTTTTTTTAAATAGAAAATTTAATTCTATACAAACAAATTTAATACAATTTTTAATTACATATGTCGTTTTTTTTAATGAAAAAATAGTTTTATAATTTAATCAAGTTTTTTAATTGCCAACATTTTCTCATTGTTAAACAAAATTAAATTGTTAAAATTAAAACTTTGTAACAAATATACAATAAATAAAATTAAAAAATACATTTTTTTACAGAATTAATATTGATTTAAAAAATTTAATTTTAAATTTATAATATGTAATTAAAAAAAGCTGCTAACTAGAAGAGCAGATAACTCGTAGTTATGTTTGACAGTGATTTATGTCCATCAGTTTTTTGTAATTAACAGTACCTTTATAACAAACAATGCTTTGTTAAAAATTTCACATCTTTTAAGCCACTAATGTTGTATTTTATAGAATTCCTAATATTTTATAGTATGTCCCTATACTGAAAGTGCTAACCCTAAATTTTATAGAATAGAGAATAAACCAACAAGATCAGGAACTTATATACCAAATTTCATTGAAATTGAATAATATTTACATATGAACATATGAAATATTAATCGGAAATTTTAGCATGGACCCTCTAGAGCTACTGACTTCTACCTTAGTCAACACATGCGTACTGAACCTGTGTACCAAATTTAATTGAAAATGGATAATAATATTATTATATTGAATAGAACATATGAAATCTTCTTTGGGAACTAAGTTGCCCATATATATTAGTTTCCCATAAACCAAATTTCATTGAAATCGAATAATAATTACATGCTATAAACCACGTAATTATATCAAATATAATTATATAAAAGTGCGTACGGACACTTTTTTTTTTGCATTTTCGGAATCCCCGACCTCGAATACGACTAGAAAAAAAAATGTCTTTCTTTTTCTTGTTTAATTGAAAAGAAAAATGTTTTCAAACTTTTAACAAAATAAGATATTCTTTTTGAACATCTCATAAATCTATTTTCAGAATACTTTGCCTCAAAACTTTTTATCCTGCAACAAATTCTTTTCAGGCATTTATATTTATGAAAATACCTCTTTTTTCTTCAAGTTTAGGCAAACTTTTATATCACAGTAAAGTGTTTTCATTGAATTTGTTTTTACAAATTTTTAAGGACCTTTTATGTACAAGTTTTCTAAAGTGATACTTCATGTATCACCAGTAAAAGGGCTAATTTTTTTAAAATTAAATCTTGTAATATTTTTTTTCATATGTTTACAATTTTTTGTTTGAAGGATTAAATTTTATTTTTTAATTTTAATATACAATTTTTTTTTTTAATTATATTTTTTTTGAAGACAAACGATTATTAAGAGTGTTTTTTTTTTTTTGGTAAAATATTTTGTTATATTTTATTTAATATTAAATATTTTAAGTATTTTATTTAACGCAAGGGAATTTCGTGCGGTAATTTTTAATTATGATTATAAAAATTGTAAAAATTAATGACAAAACTATACGCAGTTTAAAATTTTATATATAATTGTTTTTTTGGCATACGTTATGGTGTTATTGATCGAAAACAATTCACAATTGATGGGATGTTACTATTGACTATATTCATAATTACGATAGAGCGTAAATTAACCCAATACGTTATTAACCGATTGTAATTTTACCAAATGCATAATTAACCAAATCCAATACAAGTCGATGGTCGATGTCAAGTAATCATAAAAAATCATGATTTACTGAAACTAAATTCACCAAATGCAAAAACCCTAATTTGTATGTATAGAAGGTAAATTGAATAAAAAAAAATTGTACATTCATTCAGTCAACTTCTGCTCGTTCAATTGTGCAATTAGCTGCAAATAAATGTTATTTTTAAATAAAGTTTTAATATATAAAAAAAAAAACTGAATTGAAATATTTAAAATTTATTTTAACCTAATTATCTATACCTAGATGAAACTTAAAATTGCATAAATTATTGCAATGATAATTGAGTAACACACAATTTATGTTTTAAATATAATCCACAAAAGTATCTAAGGTGCATTTCTATAACAGTTTTATGGCTTTTTTTTATTGGTAATATTCTCCAGAAATTTTAAATATTATAAATTCTGAAAATAAGTATACTTATAGTTTTTCGAAAAATCTTGGGTATTATTATAAAACGTATATACATATTTCAATATCTCCTTTCAATAAAAGATTTAAATTTGTCCTCGTTATTTACAACATCAAGAAATTATCAAAAATACTCAAAGGTATTACATATTTAGCAATTAACAGAAAAATAAAAAACTTATGGTGAATTCGATTCTAGAGAATAAATTCTGAAAATTTACAAATTACATAAATTCAATTTATATTTTTATTTTTATAAATTTTTAACACGATGACATAATTATCTGTCTTTAATTGTATTATAAATGTCATCATCAGATGAAGATGAAGAGGTTTCCAAAAGTTGAGAATTAGCAAAATTTATCCCACAAATAATTGCTGCGTTATTTTCTTCATTTTTTTAGAAACGAGGCAACATTTTTTTTAGAAACGAAATCACCATTATTTATCTAGCAATATTCCCATGATGTTTTAAATATAGTACATAATATACTATGATAAGTTTTCATATCCTTTTATTATGGATGTAAAAGTGAATTTATTTAAGTACTATATACACAATAAGTATGAGAACATTGTTATGCACACCTTTTGCATCATTGAAAAGAAAACTTAATTTTCTTCCTTGCATTAATAAATTTGCATTTTATTTTATATTTTTTTTTCCATTTACAAAATATTAACTTGAAAATAATGAGATCTTTTTATATGAAAATTAAAAAAAAAATAAGCTTTCAGAATAAAGAATGAGTAATATATTTTAATTTTTAAAAATTCTAAAATCAATATACATAAATGTTTATAAAAAGTAATCTTATTACATATTATATTTAATATTTAATATTTTGAAATGAATATACAATTTAATCCTTGTATAAAGTTCATTTTAATTTAATAATTTAAAAAAAGAACGTACATTTTTAATATAAAGTAACTAATAAAATTAATTTTAATTAAAATAAACATATTATTTTCCCTTGGAGTATAAGATCAATGATAGAGGTTTCGTGGATAAACTATTGCACATTGGACGACTTAATGTAATGCATCACTTAATGTAATAGTTCACTAACAAACATTCGAAGAATAAAATTTGTACTAAATAATATTAAATTTACAAATATAGTAAAACTTTACATTATTTATATGGAAAAATAATTTTCTATAATTAATCTTTTATTGATAGACAGAAAAAAAAATTTAGTCATTTCATAATGATTAATTATTATACAATTTATTGTTTTATTAATAAATAAGTACTAAGTATATACTAAAAATATTACAAATTTGGTTATGTACATATTATACAATTATATAAACACATTTTATGGGCGAGTATAAATACAAAAATAGAATTGAACAAAACGCACTGTTAAAGTACTTAAGTATACTACTAAAACTAACACAAACGCCATACTAAAACTTGTGATTTAATTAACATTATCGTTTGTAGATTGTTAGAAAATAAATAATACGAAAAAATAATACATTTTAATACCCACTCGCTGACTGTCTACAAAAATTTACTTAGAACCATAACCTGGGTAATCTATTGCATTTATCCAATAGTATTATACATTTTCAATGACATGAGCTCAACACAAAAGTATTGTAAAACTAACCTTACTAAAATATTCACAAAAAAAAAAAGTTGACATTTTATATTAAATGTTTATGTATCCGTTTATTGTATAATATATCCTTATTTTACAACATAGTCTAAAAGGATATAATGTTTTTTTTTTTTTTTTGCAATTTAAAAACTAATTCATATAATAAGAATCATATGTATAAATATACAAAAAAAAAATATATATATATACGCGTATAAATTGACTCATTTCACGCAAATATTGTAAAAAATAAAAAAACAATTTTTTTTAGTCTTTTATTTTTAATAACAATTTAACCCATTGGTCATTGGTGATAGTAATTAAAACGTTTCCGTTATTAAATATTATTGTTAATAAACATGCAATAACTAATGTTTTTGTTTGTGTTCACAATAATAGAGAAATACATATATAATTTAATTAAAAAATCTTATGTATATTTACAAATGCCTGAATCGGAATTCATATAAATTGTTATAAAAATTAAAACTAATGTTAAGAATTTGACTAAATTCTTTAGATTAGAATATGATTCTTATGAAATTTAAACAACAAAACTTAAGAGTGGGATACATAGTGGTTAAATAGACGTGAAGTCATTAGTTACCGATTGCAATCGTTTAAATCACATATTAGTTTGTTTTCTAGATGGAAACATTTAGATTCAGATTTCATATATATTATACATATTTGAAATATTTCATAACATATATATATATATATATATATATATGGATGGATGGAAGGAGGGGAGTCCGTGAAGAACTCAAGCACTCTGGTGCTAGGCCCATTGTACCCCTCGGTGCGAAGAACCTTCATGTCACTCCCGCCGTATCTGGCTGAGAATATTTTTCGAGTCTATAAGATATATAGAAAACCTCTTTCCAAATTTGTACAACATATACTCGCAGACAAACTGGTAGACATGAGTTCTGTAGATTTTGGTTACATATATAATACTGTAATCCTTAATTTGTCGTATGGCTGAAATTATCAGAACTGTACTACTGGCCTCTCTTATGTATAAACCTCTTTGCAATAAATTAACTTTATTAGTTTAGAGTTTAGATAATTGAATAAAATATCAGTTAAAAAAAGGCAATTGATGTATAAAGCTTACAATAATATTCCAGCTAATACCCTTAATTGTATTAGCTATTATATTATTATAATTAGCAATTTTCTAATTATATTATTATAATAATTTGCTACTATTTTAATACAAAATTTAAATAAAAAACAAAGGAAATATTTCTCTTTACTTTATATTTTTATTAAGATTGGCTTTTAGCAAAAACAAAAATCAGCAAATTTAAATATTGTTTATCCAAAACTATTCTCATAATATCTGAAAATAATTCAGTTAAAAAAGAATAAATTTTTTTTTTTAATTGAAAATTTACTTTAATCAATAAAATCTTTTATAAAATCAATTAAGCAAATAAAGAACAATCAAGTCTGTCTACATTAAATGAAATTATTATTAAATATTCAATATACATATATCAAATTAAAGTTTATTAAATTTTAGTAAAATGATTTGCCTAAAAAAATTAAAACCATATTAACTTAAATTCACTTATTTACTTAAATCAGTTGTGTTTGGAAGTAAATTAAAAATTATTTTTCATATAATTCTATTCAAATATGAAGTACGACTAGCTGGTTCAGATCATATCAGCGATTTTCTGACCGTAAAAATTATAATAATTTTAAGCATTGCCAAGAATGTAATATCATATAAATGTAACTCCATGTATGAATGAAGAGATAATTTGAAAACTAATATAAAAGAAGCTAGTAAACAAAGGGTTCTATAAAACTCCGCGTATGCTGAAATGGGAATGTATACAAAATTTCACATCGTCAAGACATTGATAAGAACTGCGGGACGCGGGACCCTTGAACGAACTTACCGATCCAAAAATTAAATAGATATGGAAATATTAAGAAAAATTGTTAAGAAAAATTGATTTAAAACAAAAGCTATTTTCAATCGGTCTTTCGATCACAACTCCTAATCATATAACTTAAATATTTGTGGCTTGTTTTTATAGCAGATATATGTATTCGACCCTAAAATATTTATTTAATTTTTATTAACATTAAAATATTTAAACAAAATTACTAAAATTATTATTGATATTTTGTAAATACAAAAAGTTTTTTTAATATATTAATTATTGATTTTTATTTATTAGTGTAATCAAAAGAAATACATGTAATATATTTTTAGTTCTATTTTAACTTTTATAATAATTTAAAATACGTTGTGTTTTCAATATATATTACAATTAAATTATAATTCTAGACATTCTTCTTTATAATTTTAATAGAAAATTGTGAGTTATTTTGTAATAATTTATATATTTATTTATTCTGCAGGAACTATAAACTTTATATCAAAGGAGTTTTTATTCTATTTGTAAATAAATAATTATTAATCTATTAATAAATATTTTAAAACTGAGGTATTCTAAGTTATTGTATAAATCTTAACCACAATTGTCAAATATTGCTATTTTAGGTGTAATCGAAAAAATTTCAACGCTTAAATCAATCCTAAGTAACTTTTTGCATTGGGCTTCCATAACACTAGGGAATGGAAAAATAATTAAAAAATAATAATAACAAAAGTTGTTTGCCAAAAAAAAAACAGTTTTTTTTTTTTAACTTTGAAGTAATATAAATCACCTGTTTAAATTTCCGGTTCCGGTAGCTAGGCCCATAATTCTCTTAAACAAAATTTTGTGTTTAAGAGAATTATGGGCTCCAAATTCTGCGAAAATAATAGTCCTATATAAGTTCATTTTGTGGTTATCATCAGTTAACTATGTAGTAACTATTAACTTTCGAATTACTAATTAATAAGTTATTTTAAACATACTAGATGTATTTAAAAGGGATAGTAAATTCTATAAGAAAAGTAATTGGGGATATTTCTGAGAATTGACTATAGAATAAAAACAAAGATATTTTGAAAGACGAAATACGAAATTGAGTTCTTATTCTCAATTGTGGTAATACAATATTTAAATGAGAGCTTCAATTCCTTTTCAATATATTATAAAGATATTGATGCTAGCAAATATTCAATGTAATATGCTCCCTTTTTAAATAATTTATATTACAATAAGAATTTAAATTTAGTTAATTTTTGTAAAATATTTTAACTACGCTATATATATACTTATAGTAATTTAAAATATGTCTTTTACTTTGAAAATTAATTTCCATTTTTTAATAATTAATGTAAATTGATTTAGAAAGTATAATTTTATATTTACATTTCAAATATTTCAATAATATATTATTATTTCAAAATTCAGAATTAACATATTCTCTTATATAAATTCATATATAATATACAACAGTTTATTTCAATAGTAATTTGTTGCAAGAATAAATGTATATTCTCTGATTAATTTATATTAGCTATAATGTTTATGTAGAGAAAAACCAATAAAATAATTTGTATTAATATATTTTATATATACATATATATTTGATTAGGGATACGATTTTACTCTTTCTATTAATTTTTTTGTCTTGATTTTCTTTTTACATGACCCGCGAAAGAAAAACTATAAAAGTAATTTTATATAAACCCATAACCATAAAAGTATACTTTTTATTTACGTAAATAAAACATAATAAATGAGGTATGGAATTTAATGATTAAGGATATATATGTATATTGTTAATTCATTACTATATAATATAATAATATTTAATTCAATTTCCAAATGTAGAATTAATAAATCATAATATTTTTCTTAATCAATTAACTTAGATATTATTACTAGCTGAACTTATAAATAATCTTTTTTAAATATGAGTATTATTAGCATATTGTCGGAGTTCAAAACAGGATTTGCACACCTTTTGCATCATTGAAAAGAAAACTTAATTTCTTCCTTGCATTAATAAATTTGCATTTTATTTTATATTTTTTTTTCCATTTACAAAATATTAACTTGAAAATAATGAGATCTTTTTATATGAAAATTAAAAAAAAAAATAAGCTTTCAGAATAAAGAATGAGTAATATATTTTAATTTTTAAAAATTCTAAAATCAATATACATAAATGTTTATAAAAAGTAATCTTATTACATATTTTATTTAATATTTAATATTTAATCTTTTGAAATGAATATACAATTTAATCCTTGTATAAAGTTAATTTTAATTTAATAATTTAAAAAAAGAACGTACATTTTTAATATAAAGTAACTAATAAAATTAATTTTAATTAAAATAAACATATTATTTTCCCTTGGAGTATAAGATCAATGATAGAGGTTTCGTGGATAAACTATTGCACATTGGACGACTTAATGTAATGCATCACTTAATGTAATAGTTCACTAACAAACATTCGAAGAATAAAATTTGTACTAAATAATATTAAATTTACAAATATAGTAAAACTTTACATTATTTATATGGAAAAATAATTTTCTATAATTAATCTTTTATTGATAGACAGAAAAAAAAATTTAGTCATTTCATAATGATTAATTATTATACAATTTATTGTTTTATTAATAAATAAGTACTAAAAATATTACAATTTTGGTTATGTACATATTATACAATTATATAAACACATTTTATGGGCGAGTATAAATACAAAAATAGAATTGAACAAAACGCACTGTTAAAGTACTTAAGTATACTACTAAAACTAACACAAACGCCATACTAAAACTTGTGATTTAATGACAGGATTTGAGAATATTTTTTGTTGTTATATGTATATATACTTAAAGCTAATTCAAAACATTGCCTTCTTCAGTAATAGAAAGAAATGCTAGTTTTAATTTTTATCAATAATAGAAAGAAATGCTGTAATTGCAGTGAGAGTACTAAGATATAATGTTATGGTTTATTTAGGGCTAACAGTTTCAATTTCTGGTCGATATATCGATACTAAAGATATAAGTTTACTATACTCTGATTTAAAACTGACTTCCAATAAATATTTATTAGGAAATTTACAAGTGACCCCGGTAGCGCAAGTGTTAGCTTGCTTGTCTACCATCCCAGTGATCGTGGGTTCAAGTCCCACCTT
Organism: Rhamphomyia laevipes; assembly: GCA_963920725.1. NCBI lineage: Eukaryota > Metazoa > Arthropoda > Insecta > Diptera > Empididae > Rhamphomyia > Rhamphomyia laevipes. The sequence goes on from OY987256.1 coordinate 401,110, forward strand.
GCACATATGGTCCTAACGATATCCAAAATAACCAATTTTAGCGCTAAAATTAGATTTTTCATTATATTTAATAATTAATTTATTGAAAATAAAGTCAAATGGATGTCACATGTCAGTAATATTTTGTAAATCTTCAATACTTTTTCAATTCTTTGGCAGATTTTACAAAACTAATATGTAACTTATCGGTCTTTTCATTTAGATCAAATCTATAGTATTCGCTCAGAGTGATCTGCGATTGAAAAAAGTAATACAAATAAAACGCTCTGATTGCTCTAATCAGCAAATTGGAAGCAATTAAATACTCAAATCGCTACTATAGTATTCAATTTGAAAAAAAAAAACATACTAATTTTTATGGGCCGTTTTAATCAGCAAGTATATAGAGAAAACTAATATGTATTATTTATAATAATTTTCTTTTTCTTTTTAATTATTAATTATATGTGTATATAGCAAGTACTTATATATTCTGTAATATAGTATCATTTTTGCAGCGTAAAACTTTATTATATAATATATATCCGGAAATTACGAAAAGTACACATTTATTTCATGTACACATGTACTAGATTATCGATTGTCAAAAAGAATACTGCAGTGCCTAATGGCCGAATTACATTTTTTATAATATTAATTGGTTTTATTATCATAGGATTATTCTTATCAAACTCTATTATTTTTTCTTCCATTTTAAATTTTGTTTTGTTTTTAGAAATCCAAATCACTAAAATGAAATAACTAATGTCAAAAATATTTTTTTGGGCAATGGGCAGTAAAATTTAATACATAAATAACATTAAAACCTCGGTATTTCGGAAATTACTTCTAGAACAGATATATATATGTAACCTGGGATGGCATAGAAACAACTCTTTTTTCATTTACTTTATAAAATAAAAGAAAAACACTTTCTGTACAATGTTAATAACTATTAAAAAACTATTTTAATGTCAGGACGATAAACTTTGAAGTTCATTCTCCTTAGAACTCTTGTAAGTACACAAACACAGTATATTTTTAAAGAAACTAGTCAGGTTTTCGTTATTCGATTTTATATTTTTTTTTTCCAATTGGTATAAGGGTTTTGGTTTTCTCATATTGTAAATATAAGGAATTTATTATTATTGAAATCTCCGTAATTTTTCTTTAAGGACATTACAGTCTTTTTAATTTTATCTTATCTTTGTTTTTTTTTTTTGTCTATACTACATAAGAATTGTTCTTCTAAAAAAATAACGTAAGGAAATAAGTTAAATAATCTGAATTATACTTTTTTTTCTAAAGTAATCTGATATATTGATTGTATTTTAAATTGATTTTATCGTTTTTATAATGTGAAATTAAAATTCTATATTTTCAAAAATTTGTTGTTAAAATTAAAATATTTTCTTTGTGGTTAGATATTCCTCTTTTTTGTGATCAAAGTTTTTATTGTATGTTATTAATATAATGTAGATGAAATTTATAAATTACTCAAATAACAAAAAAATATTAAATATATAATACATAAGTTTTAAAATACAATTTAATTATTTAAAATTTCACAAAAAAATTAAAATTAAATTACAAAAAATAATAGCACCTGGTATTCCCCAGGAATAAAATTAATAATAAAATATTTATACAATATTTTAAATTTTTATCAAAACGAAGAATGTTGCGCATTGCGCGAAAATAAATTTTATGAATATATTTTTTAGAAATAAATATGAAGTAAACACAGAGCAGTATAATGCTGATAGGACTTTAGGAACCAAAGAGTAAGCCATAAAACTTTAGATGGCTTCCGCTTACGCATATTTTTAGATTAGTTATTTTTTTTTCGTATAGTTTACTCGCAAAGTACCTAAGTACTCAATTTTTCACAGTACAAATCAACATAATTTTCTACGACAGAATAATTATTATGAGTTTGCTAGTACAGATATAAGTGTGGAAAGATAAAGAAACTTAATTAGTAATCGATTCAAGGCAATTCGATTGTGTCTCTATAAGTTGTACCAATAAAATATATCAATTGGAGATAATTCTTATAATTGTTGTTACGACTCTGCATTATGTTAAGTTATTTATTTTTCTTGGTTGGTTTTGCAGGACAAGGAGTTATGAGCCTCGCACGCACATCGAACACCGCTGCAACATTCTTACAACGTATATAACCATTGCACTTATTTAATGAATGAAATCATCTTGACCGCGTCTTCGGTTTACCCGTATATTCAAGGTTTTCTATAGAAAGAAACTAACAAATTTAGTTAATACAAAAAATGTTTCATTGGACTAAGTCCTAATTGCATTGAATATTATTCCAACAGTTTTGGAATAATATTCTGAAAATGGAATTATTATAATAAATATAAATATTAATAAACATGAATAATCGAGTATATAAAAAAAAATTATTCAATTTTTTTTTTGCTTCGATTTTTACCTTATAAAACATGATTTTTTATAATAATAAAATATTTTTTTTTTATTTTGTATTACCAATTCAAATTAGTTTTTTTTTTCATTTAAAAAAAAACAAAAACAATTTTCTATAATTTAAAAAAAAAATATTGAGTGCTCTTAAAATATTTGCCATAAATTTATTAACTAATCATTTCGTAAATAGCAGCTTGTTTATTAGAACTCCATAATCAATTTAAATTTATCCCAATTTGTTGGAAAATATAAAAATTTTAGTTATTTTGTAAAATTTTAAACAATTTCGTAATTATTTATATTATTATTATTATAAAGGCAAATGCATTGCAATATTATTTTCTGATTTTTAGATCTGATATTGCTTTTTTGAAATAGCAGTAAAGTTCTGTTGTGATTTATTACCATTTTGGAAAAGAAATAAAGCCGAAGAAATAAAAGTTTGTTGTGTCTCTTTTAACTTGATATTTCTACTTTTCCGGAAAAATCTTTTAAAAACCAAGATCTTTTTAAAAACAAATCATAAACAAACTATGTTAATTATATGAGATGACTTATAACTTTAATGCCATTTTATTAGATATAAAAGCCAACTGCGTCTTATATTTGTGGCCCTTATTATTGGACAACACCGTCGTTCGTAACAAAACATTAAAATTTTATGATTCCAAATAATCATAAAAAATAAAATATATTTTTCTAAAGCACATTGTACAAATTAGATAAATAAATAAACATGCACAAAATTCCGAATTATTTAGTAAAATAGAATAGTCTTCTAAATAGTAATTTCATTAAATTGTATAATTTATTTATAACTTATATCAATCCGATTTTAAGGTTAATAGTATTTAATATATAGGCAAATGAAAAAACAAAATATTTATTAATGTATAAAAAAACTGATAGGAAAATCTATTCCTTTTACGTAATATGCAAGGAAATATTTAAGAAATATATTTTTTCTATGTAAATGTACATTTATTGAATGCCGAAATTCACGTTTTTTTTTGATAACCTCATAAAGTAACGTATTTTTTTTTATATCTAATATTTTTCATAAACTTTTATTATTTCATTACTTATTTTTTTTTTATTATAGTTTTTGTAAATGTTAACAATATATAAGTTAGCAAATATAATAAATTTGGAAAAATAAATTGAATATTTTATAATGTTGAAAAATTATTAATAATATTATTCGTCCTACAGACAATTTTTTATTGTTTTTTGTTTATTCTAAATCAACTCTTCTATTCGAGCACATCAACAATAAAAAAATAAGATTTTTAATATACTTCAATTTAAAAATATTTTTAATTTGTATACAATAAGAATATAGAAAATGTTAAAAAAGCTTTCAATTAAAGGCGAAACTATTCAATTAAAAGAATCACCAAATATAAAATCTAAAAAATATTCTAGAAAAATTTTTAATAAAGATTATTTAAAAAAATCCAATGAATTTCAACATGAAATTGGAAACAATTATCGGGATTTTAAATATTATCAAGAGATAAATAATATTAAACTGAATCGAAGGAAATATCATTTAAAATATTTGAAAAAAAAAAATTATGAAAATGATGAAATTAATCGTGAAGTTTTACGAATACCATGTTTTATATTTCCAAGGTGATTAAGTTTTAATTTTTATGCTAACTTTGTCAACGAAAAAAATATTAACGCTTTGTTGGCTCCATGCCGTACATCGGTCCGGTCCCGTTCGTTCCAAATTTTTCAAGCGTATGTTTTAGCAAACTAATTTATGTATTCATGTAAATTTTTGGAATATGTTAAACGATTCAAAATCAGAAGTGGGTTGACGGAAAATTAAACATATATGTACATATAGTCCACTGACTATAGGACTGGCAGAAATTTTGGTAACAAAATAATTGTCTGTTTCATAAAATAATAATAATAATAATAAAAAAACAATTTAAATATAATAAATTTAGTGAACAAATGATACTTTGGAAAAGTAATGAATAGAAGAATAAAATATGATATTACGATAACGATAATTGAACTTATAGATAGACAATAGGTCAATACAAAATATCGGCCGGGTGAAAATTAGCAAAAATAATTAAATGTCGAGGTACATGTATAAAAATGCTAAAACTAAATAAAAGCAGCGCGATACATAACACATTTAATAGCATTTATATGTATTATAATTATGGCTGCGAGTATTTTTTTCAATGCCATTCATTATTAAAATATTTTACAACAATCTGCAAAATTTCCATATTAAAAAGCAAATTATAAATCGATAAATGTTATACTTTTCATATAATATAAAATTCTTTTAAATTTTATAATTTATATAGAGAAAATTAATATAAATAATTAAATATTCTCTTTTCTAGATTTACTGAGGTATATCCTTGCCGTGACAAAAATACTGAAAAATATGCACCTGACTCAATATACAACGAAACGATTAACCAAATTAAATCAGCCATTAATATTGATGATATAAAATATTTATTAGAACGTAGAGAAAGATTATGGGAAAGGAAAACTACAATAAATTGGTATAACTATAACCAGAAAACATCATCTAATAAACAATTAATTTTGCAAAAGAAACACGCAAAGAAAACTATTCACCATAATTTAATTAACAATAAATATAACCATCATCACAACCAAGTTGGCCCTAATCATAATACTAATAATTTAGAACCGGAAATAATTGTGCCATTGACAGCAATAAATCCAATTTTATCGTCATTTAGTAGTCGTCAATTTTATAGTAAAATCAAATATATAAAAAATAATATTAGACAAAATCAATTTGATAGTTTGGGCTACATAAAATCAGATAAAGAACGTTTAAATAATATCAATAATTTGCGTAGTTCTTCTTTTATATACCCTCATCAACAATATAACCACAAAGACAAATTTCATAATAATAATATTGTTTGTGGTAGTAGTAATAAGATTATAAGTCCCGCTATCACAAAATATAAAACTATCAATTACCACCCAAGTCGCCATCATAATAATAATAGTATTAACACTAATGCATACCAGGAGATTGATATTGATGATGATGATAATTTATATTTAATACAATTGGCACAGGAATGTTATAATGAAGGGTTTCTATCATATTTACGTTATATAGAAGAATCGATATATAGTGACCGTAAAATTGCATTAATTGAGAATAAAAACCGATATTGTGAAAAACAAGAATATCTACTCAGTTTAAATCGTAACCGACTAAATAATAGTCGCAGTAAATATGTTGCACCAACTGTAGATTGTATTAATTTAACACAATCATCATTACAATTACCACAATTTAAAAAATTTTATACAGCTGTTAAGGAATTTGTTAATATACGACGAAATCGGGCAGCACTTACTACAAAAAGTCTTCAGCAAATTAGTACAGAGGAACAATCAACTGAAAATTCAACGAAATTTTTTAATGATTGTCAAATACGCGTAAATATAAAACATCAAGAACAAAATTCAATATCGTCATTATCAACAAGTGGGTGTAATAATTTTGATTAACCATATAATTTCTAAATTAAAAAAAAAAAAAGATTTGTCAAAAATAATTATATTTACTGATACTATGAGTGATTTTTTAACATTACAAAATTATTATAAAAAAAATCGGCATACAACAAATAATTACGAAACAGCGTTAAATATTAATAATTATAAAGAAAAACATTTTAATGTTAATAATATAATAAATAATTTTTATCAATTAGAATTAAATGATAAATTATTAGACGGAAATATTAAACCAAATTTATTATTACCAAAAATTATTTTAACAGATTTCTCAACATCATACGACGACGGTAATTCTAATATTAATAATAACAATATATTTAATTTAACACCAACATTATTTAGTGATAATAAAATAATCGGTGCTAAAAAAAATAGTGTAAACTATAATAATTATTGTGATTTTGATGATGGTAATTTAACAATACCAAATCAAATTGGTAATTGTAGCGAAGCAAAACCACAAACATAAAAAATATATAATTATATATTATTATAAAGTTTATATTAAAAAAAATATTATTTTGGTTAAATTTTTAATTTTTGTTAATGTCAAAATAAAATTATTGTAGTTGTGAATAATAAAATTTCGCCTTACAATTATTGTTAATTATAACCGCTAAATATATAAAACAAAATTATTAAAAATTAAGTAGTATAACATGGTTTCGATTATCGAAACTGAATCTAATAATAATAATAATAATAATCAACCAAATCAACAACATATTCAACAACATCAACAATTTCATAATAACGCTAATATGTCATCCCAAGAAGACACAACACAACACCAAACCCAAAATCAACAACAGGAGCAACTGCGGCCTCGTAAAGATACTGGTAGTGCTGTTAGTCAGAGATCAATTGAAATAACACCAAAATCAATTGATAATGAATTAGCTAAACGTACATTAAAATTGGATTTGGTTAATGCAAAAAATATTGATAATTATACAATAAAATCACCAAAATCACCATTATCAATTACTGGAGATGGTAACTTTTTTTTTTTTTAATTGTTATTATTTTTAATTAATTTTCATTAAATACGTTTAACATTTACAACCAACATATGTATTACTTATTACGAATAGTGTATACCAATAATAATCAATTGTCGGAGGATAATTAATAATTGAGTTGAAAACACAATGTTATAATTAAAATATAAAATATGTCATACACTTAATTTTTTTTCTTATATTTATAATTCGTAATATTAATTTCGATTTTTTTTTGACAGCCAGTAAAGAACTTAACCTCTGTATTTTACATATTGAGGTGAATGATATAAACTATAAACCTATAATATAAACTATGTATTAGTTTTTATTTAGAAAATTTTACTCTTACCACATTTAGAATTCTACTTTTTTTTAAACTAACAAATTTCACTATGACAAAATCTGCGACATCTACTATTACATTACATTGAATAAATTGGCGAGAAAACATGCCCTTCTCTGTGGTATGTTTTCAAATACGAAATTTTAGTTACTTTTGACGAACATTTTTGCTTCGAAAAATGAGGTGAATTTAAATTATTTATTTATTGTATTCTATTCTTTTTTATTTCCCTTAGTACGTGGTGGTCGATTATCACACCAGACATCAATATCATCACAAGTAGAAGCTGTTGAAGATCGTAAAACATTAAGAGATGCTTTATATCAAGGAATATTCCATAGACATAGAAAAACAATATTTGCAATGGGTAGTTTTCTACGTATGCTTCGTAGTCGTAATTCACAATATAACACTATACGAAGTACAGATGGAGAGGATGTTGATGATGCCAGATAAAATTTAAAAATATTAAAAATTTATAATTAAAAACTTTAGTGTTTTATAAAATTGCGATGCAGTATGAAAATATCTATATTCAAAACATGATGATTCATAGTTTTAATATTGTAATAGCAATAAAATTTTATAATAATATTATTTCCAAATTGAAATACACATTATATCAAAATTTTCTTTAAATTGTATATAAATTATAGGGTATACTTCCCATACTGCATCTATGAATAATAATGAAAAATATAGTAAAAAATAAAAACTTACATAGTTATTCAATTTAAGACATTAGATTTCTAATATTATTATATGATAATTTTTATATTACGAAATATACTAATCATAACATAATATACATATACATAAATACAATCATATTACTAATAAACCAAATAAAACGAAAGACGTTATAACACTCTTCTTGGGCTTAGAAAATTAATTTAAATTTTGTTCTTATAAATTATATTTTATTTATTTTATTATTAAAATAAGTTAGCCTAACATCTTAATTTCATTTAAAAAAGGGTTGATCTCCAAAAGTATAATTTAATATCAAATTTATTTATTTTTATATAAATTGAAGACATTTTGACGTGAAGATAAGAATATTACAATCAAGTATAAATATATTTTGATCAATTTCAAATATGTTACTACTTGAAAAATAATTCACTATGATTTGAAAAACTATATATTTTTCATATCATGACCTAAAACTGTGGATTGAAACTTTTTTTTTGGCATCATATGATCTTAACTTAATCGAGTACCAAAATGTATTTAAATTATATTTAATTTATCATGAAATTCTGCAACATTAACATAGTGCTAATGATACAACATTTAAAATATAGCAATATTTAACATGTAGTACTGAAATTCGTTTTATATTTAATTTTCGAGTTAGGTTCAAGGTTTCAAATTTCATCTAATCCGAAAGACATTGTTGACCGTGTTTATTAAGTTGCAGTTAATTATTGCCTTTATGTATTATTCTCCAAAACTTATTCGGGCATTAATACCCACATTGGGAAATAACGTGTATACAATTAATACCTGCATATATCTTTTGGGTTTTAATACACACTTCCTATGGGCTATAATTCCCTGTAACGAACATAAATTTATTTCAACCAAGCCATATTTTCATTAGCTCAAAATAACCAGGCAAAAGCAAAATTTTATACGATTTTAGAAATTAAGTTTGATAATGTCAAATCATATAATTTAATCCTAAATAATAAGAATATTTCTTTTTGAATAAATATAAGGCGGAACAATCATTGCAAAAAAAATAAAAATTTGCTAGTAAAAATTAATTTTTATATATAGACTTTACCGCTTAGCTCATTATTATATTAAAATTCATTTATTTAAAAAGTTTTTAAAAGCATCTTAGTAGATTTGTTAAAAGAAAAAAATACATTATGTATGTATATTAAATTTGAGATAAAAATTAGTATAGGTACCAAAGATATTAGATGTTCTAAAAATTATAGGTATATATATAATATAGCGTAATTAAATTCATAAAATAAATAATGTTTGGAACATTTTATTAACACAAATTACTACCCAAATTAGTTTGAGATCTGACCAATTAAAAATGAGTCATATTTATGTTTTTTAAAGAGACATAATTATAATGGAGTTTATACATGTATCTTTTATATCAGAAAAATCACGATTTTTGTATTAAAAAATACTATTTAAAAATGTGACATTTTATATTAACAAAATAAAAATTTGATATATTATAATATTAAATATTTTAAATGATACAATACATTTTTTTTTTGGTATGTATTTTTAAAAAAAATTAAAATAATTGAGTAAGTATTTTTTAAAGCTTTAATTAACTGTTAATTTTTAGTAAGTTTTAGTCAATCAATAATTTTTATATAATTTTTTTTTTTTGAATTTATATACATAATAAAAAGAATTATTTTTACTATAAAACAAATTTTTTACCTACCCTACCCTACCCTTCCGATGTATTTTATACCATACCACAATTCATATTATTTAAATTAATAAATTTAAATTGCTTTATTTTAAATTGTTTCAATTTGAATTGCACATAAAAACGTTAGAAATATATTCGTGAAATGTGAAACCTCGTAAGTAGCAAATTAATACAAAAAAAATCTATAAATACACCATTATTCAGTAAGTAATATAATTTATAGCTTTTATAATATAATTTGCTACTTTTTAATAGTTTAATTATCGTAGTAATTTAGTTTTTTCCTTTTTTTGTAAAATTGTAAATATATTGCGAGAATGGAAGTACATATAATAATTTTGAAAAATACAAAACATTTTAATTATAATTATAATTTAAATAATTCTTTTTTTATATTGATTATAAATTTTAAATATTAATTAAAAAATGATTGAATTTTTAAATAATAATAAATACATATATATATATATATATATATATATATATATATATATATATATATATATATATATATATGTATATATTATTATATTTATAATTAATATATATTTAGATTTGTTAAAATAATTATTATCAAGAACGTAGATAAGAAAATTATATAAGTTTTTTTTACTATAATAATTAGTATTTTTTTTAAATTAAATTTTAATTAACAATTTTATCGGTATTTTATACATATACTTGCTTTATTACATACATATTATTATAATATAGTTAATATATAATAAATACAGAACCATTTATATATTAAATTACATACAGAACAATACATAATTTTGTAAGATTGTTAATTAACTAAAATATATAAAAATTAAGTTTTATTCGTGTACCGAAAATCGATAATTGGCAATTAATTAAAAATTGATAATCTAAATTTTGATAAGGTTGTTAAATATTAATTTACTAATAATAATTTTGAAAACAATAAAATACTATTCCGTTATATTATTGAAATATAACAGAATAGCTGGGTGCACTTATGAGTATAAATTATATAATTTATTAGAATATAAAGCTTTGATCATGATATAAATATTACATGATACAATTATATATATATTTGCATCTGGGCTTTGATAATACGAATTTAATATATTTAGTTACTGGGTAATGTAATTTAATATATGTTGTTTGCATAATAATGGATAAAAATGAATGAGAATTTCGTTTTATTAAGAATTAATAAAATTAATGAATATTGTATGTATAATAATGATTTATGAAATTTTGGGCCAATAATAACCGTGAATATTAAAATTGTATTATGGTTGTGAATACGCGAAAAAATATTTTCTTTTACATATACATATGTATATATTTTTTATTCATTTTAATTCTCTATGGTTTTCAAACATAATATTAATTGGGCTATTGCTTAGATTTGTATTTACGCCCCAATCAACCAAACATAATATAGTTATAATTTCAAAAATTCATATAATTACATATATATATAGTAAAATATTTGTTAAATATAAAACAAATTTTGTTATAACAAAAAAAAAAATATACAAATGCCTTAAAATTTTAAATATATATAATAATATTTATTACAAATTATATTTATAATTATTATGTTTAAAAAAATGTATGTGTATATAGATCGATCGATTTCTATTGATTATATTAAAAATTGTTATCCAATTCTATGTTTTAATAAATAATTTAAAAAACAAATATAGATATATAAAACTTTAAAATAAACTTATGAGTATAAATTAGCAAGTAACATTGGAATTTTTTCTATATAATGTTTTTGCGTAAGGCGGTTTGACTATAACAAAATTTGCTGTGCAAATTAAACATTTAATTGAATATCAAAAGTGGGATAGTTAATTATAAAGAAAATTATGTCGATGCAAATAAAAGGACTATATACCCAAAATTAAAGAAATTATGAATATGTATTTAAAAAAATTATTTTGAACATAAAATCGATCATATTTTAAGTTATGATCTTGGTTATATAATGATATCAATTACTCAATTACATTATTCTTAAATGTAATGTCGACCATTTCTAATTTTGTTGAAACCAATATATGTCGGCAAACCTAATTGGATATGAAGGATGAAGCACTCTACATTGATTTGCAGATATTTCTTATTTAGTTTTAAATATTTTTCAATAATTTAAAACTTTCAAATAATTTATTAATAAATAAGTTATGTATTCTTTTAGCTGCAAAAAGCAAGTTCTAAATGAATACGTATTATGTGCAATGGCTTGTAACTTTGGAACTGCCAGCAATAAATACAAATGCTTGGTAGCGTTAGCGTATTGTGTATATATCCAGCTATCCAGCACCATATTTATATGTCTTTCCGTTATAAGAAATCATCTGATATAGCAAATAACTTTATAAAATCTCATAGTTATTTTATTTAAATAAGATATACTTTTCAAAATTTAATATTATTCAATTAAATTTTATAATATTAGAGACTAAAAATTTGTTCTATGTATGTAAGTATAATACCACTTTTAATATGACACTAAACGTTATTTTATATAATTTTGAATGTTTCGAAATATTCAATTATTTTATTCGTAAAATTTATTTTAAAAAAATATTTATATATAATAAATATAAGGAAATTATAAAAATTACTTTAGTAATTACTTTTCTAAATTGTTATTTAGAATTTATATAAAACAATCCAACTAGATTTCAGTTTCAATGAAATATGAACCAAATAAAAATTTAAAAAAAAAATATACAAATTTTGCAAAAATCAAATCAAAACAAAATGAAATATAATTAATTATACATTTTTTTAACATATTTCATATACGGTAATTATAAATTAAAAAAAAATATATATATATTAATGCATACAAAATAATATTAAAATTAATACATAAAATAAATAAAGTTGTTTTATTACAAAAAAAAAAAAAAACATTTTTTTTATTTATAATTTCTAGGTTTATATGGCAGACCCGAAAATTGTATTGTAATCATGTATGTATGTATTTATTTTATCAATAAACTGTACGGATAAGGATTATTTTTGAAAGCGTAAAACGTAAGAACTTTGTGGGCTAGATTAAAACTGAATTGAAATGTAACAATAATAACAAAAAAAATTTAACACACTTTGTTCATTTTCATACAAAAATAATTAAATATTTATATCTTTTTAAAACTATCGCGATGTTGCAGCTACATTCACATGAACTACAGTAACATATTTTACAACAACATATTGCAGCAAGATGTTTTATGTTTTAATGCTCGAAACAGACGTGCGTTTTTTAGTGCGTTTTGCCGTGCGGCAAAATTAGAAACCATTGATTCTTATGTAACCGATTAGATGACAACGCACTACGTTAACGCATGCGGTGCGTTGCCGCATGATATATCTAATTCTAATTTTGCCGTGCGGCGGCAATGTTGCCACAACACAGGAGTTAAATTCACCAACTTGAAAATAAAAAAAAAACAATTTGACAATAGATTTTTGCTGTTTTGTCAACATATTTTTTTTTAATTGTATTGTATCATCAGATTTTGTGGTTATTATTGATATTAATATTTTGTGTTTATTATTATCACAATTTTATAAATACAATAAACACTAATATTTTGTTTTATTTCACAACAAATTGAAAAATGTCATAATTCGCTGCATCGCCGGACGCGCAAGAAATATGCACATCTAATTGACTATCAGTCAACGCATGCGTTGCCGTGCGGCAAAAAAACGCACGTCTGTTTCAAGCATAAGAAAACTACTTCCAAAATTAATGAAACCAAACAAGTTGATTCAAATTCAATACATATTACAAATGCTAGATCGTAATTACTATGAATCGGGAATCGGGTATTGCGTGCGAGGTAATTTAAAATAAATATGTAATAATTCAAAATTTACAATATAAATATTCAAGCAACTAATTTTTGTTAATTCTAGTTTCATGAGAATATTGATAAATCGTATTTTTATGCTCTATCTTATGTGATTCGTTGGTCGTGAACATTATCAGATAATAAGTGTATGGATTTGAGTATATCTTTAAATCTGGTGTTTCCGTATTGCGGAATTTACACGCTTCAAGTAATCGTTCAAGTTCCACATTCAAGTAGAATTATTTTACACAATGCGCAAGTCGTGTTTTTTATATAAACTTGAATCCCACAAAATAAAAATAGAAATGCTTTAGCGGCATTTACACAGTTCAAGTTTTTCATTCAAGTTTTTGTAAAAATTAAATTCGGTTCCTATTCAAGTGGAACTTGAATGAATTTTTGTATTTACACGTTTCAAGTAATTTTTTTTTTAATATTGGGAACAATACATTGAAATGTTTATGTTGGCAGCAAATGATTGGAAAAAATATCGAAAGTGTCAAATCGCAATAAAAAAAATTTTTTGAATTTTATTTATATGTAGTATGCCGTTCAAGTTTGAAAAAAATAGAAAGCATTTCTATTTTTATTTTGTGGGATTCAAGTTTATATAAAAAATACGACATGCGCATCGTGTAAAATCGTTCTACTTGAATGTGGAACTTGAACGATTACTTGAAGCGTGTAAATTAGCGGCATTTACACAGTTCAAGTTTTTCATTCAAGTTTTTGTAAAAATTAAATTCGGTTCCTATTCAAGTGGAACTTGAATGAATTTTTGTATTTACACGTTTCAAGTAATTTTTTTTTTTAATATTGGGAACAATACATTGAAATGTTTATGTTGGCAGCAAATGATTGGAAAAAATATCGAAAGTGTCAAATCGCAATAAAAAAAAATTTTTGAATTTATATTATACGTCTATGATGTGATGTGCATCCATCATGAATTCAATTGGATTCAATACAAAAGGTAAACAGCAATCTTTATATAATTTTTATTAGTTTTATATATTTTCTAATAAGATTTTATTCATTCATTTTTAGCTAAATTTCCGATTTTACAAACTTACCCCAGAGATAGTCTCGCCGTTGAAGAAGTCTGCGCCGTTACCGTTGAAGGTTTGGAATGTCAAACAAAAGTTAAAATATATAGAAATATATGAAAGCAGACAAACTCGCCGCCGTCATGACGCCGGGGACGCTCGTGCCGTAAGAAAGTTCAATCGATTTCAACTTTTGAAGTCGTTGCCGTTTGCAAATGTCTAATTGATATGAAAATTGTTGTATGACATAAAAATATAGTTTTGTTGATTTTTATTTATTTATGAAAAATCATTTTTTTAAAATGGGATTTGTTGTAGAATTAAGGTCAAGCTCCATTAGTCTTTTAAAAGTCGTGATGACTTTTTTTCTAGCAAAAATGAAAAGAGATAGCATGTAAAATTATACAGTACAGACAGAGATGAAATTTTCCACTACTGTAAGAAATTTCGGAAACATTTTGACATTTTAATTTATTTTTAATTTAATTTTATGTTAAATTTCTTTGACTAGATCAAAAAATTTGAGATTTTATGTGTTCAAAGAAATTTGCGACGAGATCGGTTTTTTTTTGTGTTGTGTTTGCATTTGTGTGGTTTTACAGTTGAATTTAAGTTAAAGCAAAGTAAATATTTCAACTAAAGGCACATTCCATAGCTTTAATCAGTTAATTTATAATTTAATATTCAATACTTTTCTGGACAAACACTAAGTATATTGGTATTGATAAGTGGAGGGGTAAATCTTGCTAAAAATCGAGATTTTTGAAAAAAAAATTGATTTTTTTGGTCAACAAAATTCAACATTAATTTATTTTCTCAGCATTCAAAAAAATAAAATTTCAAAAAAACATCGTCAACTATGATTTCAGAAAATTTTAATAAAAAATTTCAAGTTTTAATAAAAAAAAGTTGTTCACAATCAACTTTTTTTCGGATACAACATCTTTTTTGTTGGATTCAACGACTTTTTTTCGGAGACAGTACATTTATGTTGGATTCAACGACTTTTTTGTTGGATTCATCGACTTTTTTTCGGAGACAACCATCTTTTTTGTTGGATTTGATGACGTTTTTTCGGAAAAAAGTCGATGTTCCGTCTCTACCGCACTCATGATTTTTTGTATCTTGCATAACTTCTTCTTGAAAAAAGTGGTGACGACTTTTAAAAAAGACTAATGGAGCTTGACCTTTAATAGAAATAATTTTAAAAAAGGAAATTTAGTACAACAAAAAATGTGGTGGATATTTATATGTTATTTATATGTATATATTGTATTATTATAAAAAAGTTAATTCCATTTGTGAGAGAAAATGCAATTTTAACTAAATAACATGTAATTAAAGTTAAAAATATAATAACAATCTGAAGGCATATTTTATTGTAAATTATTTTAACACAATATTTGATATATTTAATTCGCAATATTTAATAGAAATTGTTTTTTAACATCAACCAATATACTTTTATTTAAATGATTCAATGCGGCGAGTCTGTCTACACAAAGTCGTTACCAACGTCATCAGCGTCGTTTGACATTCCAAACCGACAACGGCAACGGCACGAGCGTCGAGACTGTCTGAAGAATTAGGTGTAATATTTACTAATCAATCCAGCAGTTCGAAATTCTATATTAAAAAAAAAAAACATATTCTCAAAAAAAAATTTTTAAATGTTTATTTAGTTTTGTTAAATACATATTATATAAAATAAATTTACATTTAAATTTTCTATCTGATTTCCTGTTGAATTTATTTCCATCATAATATTTTGAGTTCTTTCTTTTTTAGCTAATCTTCCACAATGTGTCTTTGAAAAATGCTCTGCCATTTTTTCTATAAATATTAAAAGATTAAATTAATACAATTTTTTTTTTACAATTTATGTTGTACAATAATTGTAGGAAAAAATATAGAAACAAAACCTCACCTTTATTAATTATAAAAATTTATCAGAACGTAATAAAACAATACTTAATTGTTTATTACTTAATTATATTTTACACAAGCGGCAAGCACAAAATGAAATTTAAAAATGGCCAAAATGAAATGACACGTACAATTACAAAAAATAATTTTAATATCTATAATATACCGTCAGATTTCATACCAAAATCTTAATTTTTAATTCACAGTGTTACCACCAGCTATCGCATGTTAAGTTTATATGGAAAAATTGCATTTCTTACGAATAAGGGATCCGTCATCCACTTCAAAAAACTCAGTGGGAATCTTTCAGAATGAAAGATGCCGCTTTTAGTGTGCCTACCATTAGCAGCACCAACGGTATTTTATATTTCAAAGCGGTGAGACTAACTGCTGGGTTAGAGTTTACTCTAATGCCTGATTTATAAGTATCGTTGGAGCGCAAAAAGAAAACGCAAATAAACACGCTGAAGCGCAAAACAAAAATTGAGTATTTATAAGTAACGCACGGAAAAATTAGCGGTTTTGACGTTTAATATTTGTCATAAAAAATGGAGTCCGAAAAAGATGAATAATTTTATTATTAAAAAAAACAAGAAGTAAATAAAGATATTAAAAAAAAAAAACAAGAAAAAAAGGGCTTATAAATAAAGTACGCCCTATAAACAGGAGCAGATTAATTTAATATCTTTTCGCTTAAATAATTTTGCTCTTTTGTCCTATAAAAAACTTTTCTTTTCAACCGATTGAATAAATTTTATATTTGCCTTTGTTGCGGCGTCCATGATGTTGATTTGATATTGATATAAATTAATAAATTTTGTTTTTATTTGTTTAAATTTTGTAAAAAATTCAGTGATGACAGTTTTACAAAAAATAATGCTAGATTATGCCAACTTTTTGTGAAGCTGCACGGAAAGTCTAATTGGAATGTCAGCGCATTTTTATGAAAAGTTTAGTTAAATTTAACTTTTGCGCTTGTGCGTTTTTCTGTCCGCCTTTATAAATACAATGTTCCTAGTTCATATATTTTAATTTTTGCGATTGGAAATTTTGCGTTTTTTTTTGCGCTCCAACGATACTTATAAATCAGGCATAAGACTTCAACTGGTAAACCACGGGCTGCAATCATAGAACAAAAAGCTTTAAAAAATTAATATTAGTTCTTCTTCCAATTTCTGCAACGCTAGTGTCGTTTTATATATTTTGAAGTTATGTTGACAACGTTTGACATTTGCCATTTTGAATAATTTGTTTGAATTTATTGTTTTGAAATCGTCTGTGATTCTGTAGAAATACAAATAATAAAACAATAATATTTAATTTTAAAACATTTTTAATATTATTAAGTTATTGGTAAGTTCTATATACAAAAAAAAATAATAAAAACTATATTTTTATACTTCTATATATATTCTACTAAAAGAAATTAGATCATTAGATCATTCTATGAAAAGGTAATTATAATTATAATTTATACATAAAATTTTTTTTTTTTTTTTAATTATTCTCTTTATGTTTTAGAACTTTAATAATCATTCAGGATGCTGTAGTAACCCATGCACCTCATGTCGTCAAAGGAATGTTAGTTTAATAATGGAATTATGTCCGAAAGAAACAGCAAATTTACGAAAAGAATCACTAGTTGCTGCACGACATATTTTTGCAAGAACAATAATTGTTACAAGAAAAATTAATAAAATAAAAAATTTAATATAAATTATTTTATTTTATTTTTATTTATAATTTAAAAAAAAAGAATAGGGTTATGGGAGAGAAATATGAATCCAAAATATAGTTCGACTTCCAAAAATAAATTAAGTGGCGCTGCTGTTGTTATTCGAGAGTTGGCTATCTATTTAAGTATATATTATCTATGTACATTACGAACTGCAAAATCAAAATCAAAACGGTTCGTAAAAGAACTCTTGTATGAATAAATGACTTCGCTGGCGGTTCGCTTACGGTTCTCATTTCTTATAGGGGTGGTAAACTGTAATTTCAAAATCAAAAAGTGAGTCGAATACATAGATAATTATATACTAATAGATCGCCCGCCAACTCTCAAGTCGAATAATTGTGCGAAACAAAAATATTAATTTATCGTGTAAGTAAAATTAAATTTTTATTATAAATATAAAAGATTCCAATAGTCTTTAAAAAGTAAGCGTAAACGACTCTTGTTAGTTGTGTTGTTCTAAAGCTTTTTTTTTAAATAAAAAGAAAAAAGAAAATAAGTCTTAAAGTTTTACAGTAGTCTTTTTTGTGTAATTTATTAAATTATTTGTATTAACTTATAAACATAAATATTTAAATATGAGGGAAATCGTACATATTCAAGCCGGTCAATGCGAAAACCAAATTGGAGCCAAGTTGGGAAATAATTTCCGATGAACATGGTATCGATGCTACTGGAGCCTATCATGGCGATAGTGATTTACAATTGGAACGTATCAATGTATATTATAATGAAGCATCTGGTGGTAAATATGTACCACGTGCTGTATTAGTTGATTTAGAACCAGGTACTATGGATTCAGTACGATCTGGACCATTTGGACAAATATTTAGACCTGATAATTTTGTATTTGGTCAATCTGGTGCTGGTAATAATTGGGCTAAAGGACATTATACAGAAGGTGCTGAATTAGTTGATTCTGTATTAGATGTTGTACGTAAAGAAGCTGAATCATGTGATTGTTTACAAGGATTCCAATTGACTCATTCGTTAGGCGGTGGTACTGGTTCTGGTATGGGTACATTATTGATATCAAAAATACGTGAAGAATATCCAGATAGAATAATGAATACATATTCAGTTTGTACCATCACCAAAAGTATCAGATACAGTTGTTGAACCATATAATGCAACATTATCTGTCCATCAATTGGTTGAAAATACCGATGAAACATATTGTATTGATAATGAAGCTTTATACGATATTTGCTTTAGAACATTAAAATTAACAACACCAACATATGGTGATTTAAATCATTTAGTATCGCTAATAATGTCTGGTGTAACAACATGTTTACGTTTCCCAGGACAATTGAATGCTGATTTACGTAAATTAGCTGTTAATATGGTACTATTTCCACGTTTACATTTCTTTATGTCTGGTTTTGCACCATTAACATCACGCGGTTCACAACAATATAGAGCATTATCTGTACCAGAATTAACAACAAATGTTTGATGCTAAAAATATGATGGCTGTCTGTGATCCACGTCATGGTAGATATTTAACAGTTGCTGCAATATTCCGTGATCGTATGTCAATGAAAGAAGTCGATGAACAAATTTTAAATATACAAAATAAAAATAGTAGTTATTTTGTTGAATGGATACCAAATAATGTTAAAACAGCTGTTTGTGACATACCACCAAGAGGTTTAAAAATGTCAGCAACATTTATTGGTAATTCAACAGCTATTCAAGAATTATTTAAGAGAATTTCTGAACAATTTTCTGCTGTTCCGTCGTAAGGCTTTCTTACATTGGTATACTGGTGAAGGTATGGACGAAATGGAATTCACTGAAGCTGAAAGTAATATGAATGATTTGGTATCTGAATATCAACAATATCAAGAAGCAACAGCTGATGAAGATGCTGAATTTGAAGAAGAACAAGAAGCTGAAGTGGATGAAAATTAAATAATATAATTTAATTTTAAAAAAAAAAAAAAAAATGATAAATATTTTAATAATTTTTAAGAATAAAAAGGAAAAAAAAACTAAAACAAAAATATTAATTTAAAAAAAACTAAATTTCAAATAATTTTCTTTAATTATACATATTTTATTAGACTTATACACTGCCAATTCTCAAATAGATCTTCCTGTATCTTTACCTATGTAAATCCTTATCCAAAATATCCTTAAAAAAAATTTTATCCTTACATCCATAATCTTTTTTATTCGAGAAATGTCAATTCCAGATTTTTTTGCTATGAAATCTGGAAAATTGCTTAAAAAAAATCATAAGTTTTAATAAAATAAATATTTTATCATTTTTTATCCGAAAAATGAATTTGAAAACAACACTTTAACCCTTTTTTTTTTTTAAAAAAAAAAACCAACAACAAAACCACAGGAATTCATAAGTGCTTCTTTTATTAATTTTGTTTAATTTGAAAAATAATGAAAAGACATTTTTTTTTTAAGTAAGTTTAATTGTTTCTAATTTTGACGCACGGCAAAACGTACTAAAAAACGCACATCTAATTCCACCAAAAAACAGGCTATTTTACCTTGGCTCGGCCGGCACCCAATGTGAATTGTAGTAGAAACATAAATATCTAATTGTTGTTTTTTTTTGTTGCTACTATAAAAATATTTTTATATTTATTTACACTTTATAAATATAATTATTTATTTATTTAATACTTTTGTTATATTTTTCTGCAGCAAGTGGTTAAAGCTGGAAAAAACTTTAAAATTCTTATTTTTGATAAAATATATTACGATATCAGATAACACAGATAGCATCTTTTTGTATCTTAAAATTTGTGGTTCCACGACAATAATCATAAACCGACAAACATATGTCGTTGGATTTGAAAAGTTAGAAAATTATAAATTTTGACACACTCACTAATCTATAGGACTTTAAATAAATAATATTAAACTATAGGAATATGTTAAAATAATTGAAATATAAGTATCGTTAAAACCTAGAGGAAATGCATTAAATCATTTTCATTAGACATACATATGGCATGATCAGATGATCAGATCAGAAAATTGAAATGCACTAAAATAAAATGATATTGCGCACAATTTTCAGAACGTAAATTTATACAAATCAAGTATTAATTTATCGTGTAAGTAAAATTAAATATTTATTATCCCATAATTTTTTAAACAGTTTTGGACTAAGTTTTCCTGACCGATGAAAGAAAATTATTTTTTCTACACAATACTTTTTTACTTTTTTTAGAATTGATATATTTGTCTCAACAAAATAATGAACGTATTTGATTTAATTTACACTTAATTTATAAAGAAACTAAAAAATTATTTAAATTACACATAACTTCTTAAAGTACCAATACATTAAAGATGTTGGTTATCATTTCGTTGGTTTGATTCTTTCTATAGGTCCGTTTCGTTGGTTACATAATCACTCCAATAATTTTGAGGATATTCAGTACATTTCAAATGCGTTAATTTTCTTTATTCTCTTTTTGTAACTGTCCATGCTTCCGCTTCGAATAAATATTATACAATATTTTATAATTTTCATTATAATTTGTTTTACTGAATTATAGGAATATTTCAAAACAAAACAAAATGGATGATTACTTTAAAAAACAACCAATTATATCAAGTCAACATGGTGATGATATTAAACTAACATCATCCAGCAGTTCAAAAATACCAGTTCCATCATCAAGTAATTATAAGAAATATCCAAAAATTGATAATCGTCAAATGTTATTCATACAAAAAAAAATAACTTATGAACAATTTAAATTATATACAAATATGGTTAAAATAATAACCGAAAAACTAAAAAATGAATATCCCAACAATATATCATATAAAGTTGAAGAACAATTAAAATACTGTTACATCCGATTAACAACAGAACCAAATTTAATTTCACGTTATAAAAAGTTTTTTCGTGATTTTAATATTAAATCAAAATCATGGTTATCAACATTCGATAAATTTCAAATAAATAAATATTATTTAAAAAAACTAAAAATTGATAATCGTCAAATGTTATTCATACAAAAACAAATAACTTATGAAGAATTTAAATTATATACAAATATTGTTAAAATAATAACAAAAACACTAAAAAATGAATATCCCAACAAAGATTTATCATATGAAGTTCAAGAACAATTACAAGTCTGTTACATCCGATTAACAATAGAACCAGAATTAATTTCACGTCATAAAAAGTTTTTTCGTTATTTTAATATTAAATCAAAACCATGGTTATCAGCATTCGATAAATTTCAAATAAATAAATATAAATTAAAAAAACTAAAAATTAAAATTCACAAAAATAATGTTATGCATAATTTTCAAGATGCATTTGATACAACTAAAAGATTACAAATTCCAAAATCAGGTAAAATTTTTAAACGATATTTTAATAAAGTTTTAAAAAATAAATATATAATGGTGATTATAATAAAACTATTAGAGAATTTGAAAAAAATTTGTAATTAATAAAAAAAAGTAAAAAAATTTTCTTTTTTCTTTTAGGTAGCAATACCCAAAAGAAAAGTTCACCGGAAATAGATAAAAATGTTTATAACCGAAGTTCAGGCTCTATAAAAGATGGCCCCGTAAGTTAAATTACTTTATAGTAGAAAACTAGTTCTATTCCCACAATCTACCAAAAATTGTGAGATTTTTTTGAAATACTTAGTTTTGCGATGTTTGGTGTAATAAAAAATCTCGAATATTAACAAATAAATAATGTAAAATATTAACAATACAATTTTAAAGAAAAGTTTAATATACTTAGTATGTATTAACTACTTTTTTTTAGAGTAATTTTTAACCATAGCAGAATTTAATGAGAGAACTAATATTAGAGAATGGCTGACAAATAATGTGATAAAAACAATACCAGAAGAACGTGATGTATTTTTACCACAGTTCAATACATTGATTAAATATAAAAATTACACTGGTGAAATTTTTATGTATATGTAGTTTAAAATAATTTTTTTTTATGAAAATAGGTTAACTTAAATTTAGCATTCATTATATAATTATTTTGTTATTTATTTGTCTTATATATTTTTAGGCTGATGTAGCGTCAAAAGTAGTTATACAAGATAATTTAATTGTTAAAGAAGCCAATAATGAAGTATCACAACAATCAACAGTAATACCACATAACAATAATAAGACACATGAAACAGTAGATAAAATTTTCAATACATACGGAATCTGGGAAGGATGTGAAAGTCCAATTGAAATATCTGATGATGATTGTATGGATACTGAGGAAATAAACAATCAAATGGCTACTGATCCTAATACTCCGAAAAATAATTGTTCAGCATCTGATTTATTAAAAAATAGCGCAAAATCTGAATCATTAACTCCGAAAGAAGTTGAATTATCTTTCGTAAATACACTGGTAAAATTTTTATGTATATGTAGTTTAAAATAATTTTTTTTTATGAAAATAGGTTAACTTAAATTTAGCATTCATTATATAATTATTTTGTTATTTATTTGTCTTATATATTTTTAGGCTGATGCGTCAAAAGTAGTTATACATGATAATTTAATTGTTAAAGAAGCCAATAATGAAGTATCACAACAATCAACAGTAATACCACATAACAATAATAAGACACATGAAACAGTATATAAAATTTTCAATACATACGGAATCTGGGAAGGATTGGAAAGTCCAATTGAAATATCTGATGATGATTCTATGGATACTGAGGAAATAATCTATCAAATGGCTACTGCTCCTAATATTTTAAATAATTACGAAAACTGGGAAAAATTGGAAAGTCCAATTGAAATATCTGATGAGGAATATGATGATGATTGTATGGATACTAAGGAAGTTTTGTTCAATTTTATTTTCATTTTCTTTTTTTTTAATTTTAGATCAAATTTTGTTACCATGTTGCAGTAAAAGAATACGTGAAAATACAAAAAATTAAAACCGATTCTACAAATTCGATTTTTAATAGTTCAAAATTATCAGAGCCAATACCTTTAAGCAAAGAAAAATATTTAGTTAAATTCTTTCGATTAATATAGTTTTTTTTTATATAAAATTTCATAAGAACTTTCAATATATATAATATATACTAATATACATATATTTAATGGATAAAAGTAATTATATTTTTTTTACTTATTCCTTCCATAACATTTAAAATTCTTGTGTCAAATGCTTGTGATAAATTCTTAGTTGGACGTTCATATTTTATAGTATACTCTTGAAATTTATTTCAATCTATTGAATCATTGTAAGTATATGTAAGTATATGAAAAAATATTACGTCAAATGAAATAATTGTTGCAGCAGGAACGGAACATCCTGCATTATGTTCAAATATTATTTATATGGGGAAACGATTAATATAGTTAATATAGGATAAGAAAATTTAGTCTTGAAAATAATTTTTGGTGTAAATTTAGATTTCGGCATACAAAATCTTTAACGGCATGTCGAGTAAATAATTTGAATGATGGATTATGTGTTCAATTAGCTAAACCTCTTCGAGCAATAACGCCAGGACAATACGCTGTATTTTATTTGAACGATGAATGCTTAGGTTCTAGTCGAATAATTAATTCCACAATGAATAACTATTTATTAGAAAATGTTAAAAATAATTCAATTTTATAGCGGATATTAAAATTTATTTAAATTATAACTTTAATTTATGTTTATTTATTATTAAATTAATTATATTCTAACAAAAAAAAAAAAAAAAATGTGTGATTTTTTACAAATCTTAACATATCATATAAAAAGGCAAATGAAAATTAATTATTTGTATATAATATATGTACCTAAAACTAAAATTTAAATAAAAAATCGTTCTAAATTATAAAAAGAAAAGAAAATATTAACTCAAGAGTACGGTCAGTGCATCTAAAAATTTTGTTAATCTGCTTGTTTTATTTGAATTAATGATGTGTCGAAGAAATCTTGTAAAATATTTGTATTACTTTTTGTTGCTGCTTGTTCAAATGCTTTACCAAAGAAATTTTTTGGTGAATTTTCACAAATTGGTGGTATTCCAATTCCAACTAATAAACACAATCCTCTTTCAATATCAATTAATGGCAATTCTGATGCTCTTCTTTGTCGTGATATTGATACATGACCATTTAATATAAATTTGGCTAAAAATGTTAAACCATATGGATACGAAAAATATGGATTTTCTTCATTCAATATATAATATAAAAATGGGCCAGCTGAATGGATTTGATGCATATCTACTGCTGCTTGAGGTTGGCCATCTATTATAATATCAAGATCAAAAGGTCCTATATATTTTATTAGATAAACATAATTATCTTATGAGAAAAATAAATTTATATTTGGCAATAAAAAAAAAAATATTTCACATATCAATTGAATTTAAATAACATTTAGTAGTGATAAGTTATCCACCGAATATACGGCTTGTATCGAATATTGGAGCGTTGTGATCATTAAATACTGGTAATGGTACTGGTGTTCTTCTCCCTATAAATAAAGAATTAAATAAAACCTAATTATATTCTTTTATTACAAAATTTATACGTTTGATTAAGGGTTGGTAAGTTGGACAACGTATGTCTGGTTCAATAACATCTTCATCTGAAGAAATTACTTCTATAATTTCTTCTTGTACCGGTTCACTATAGAGGCGCCGCTCCATTTCTAAAATTGTATATTAATAATATTTTATTTAAATTACATATATACAATTACTTACTTTTTGATAGTGGCATGGGTTTTTGTCTCTTTTCAAAACTAGTTGCTGAATCACTTGAATTTGATGGAAATTTACATGGGTTTGAATCTATACTCTGTGTAGTGTTGTTAATACTATTTATAGATTCTGTATTAATAGAATTTAATGATAATTGACTTCCAGAATCTTGATAGCTATTTGATGTTGACAGCGAATTTGAACTAGTACTAGATGTAGATGGAAGCGAGGAGCTAGTTGTTGAATTGTTCATGGTATTTGTTGAAGATGAATTTTTTTGTTGTGCATACTTTTTATAATATTTATTAAACAGCTTTCCATAGCACGAAACGCACAACTTGTTAATTTTATTTAGCTGATAACATAAAATTCATAGATGAACATAATAATTAATAAATAAATAAACTAATTTTGCTTACTTGTTGGGGAAATTTAATGTAATAAAACTCTTTTAAAGCACTGTCACGTCGTTGATCCACATCTGCCACTAATCCATTAGTTTTGCAAACAGTACATGTTCCCTTGAAAAATCCTCTCATTATCTTAATATAATAATTATTAAATTAATAATTCTAATATTATATTTATTATTAAAAAAACATAAAATGAAATAAATAATTTGGCGCGCAACTATTATTATAATATAAAAAACAAACACAAAAGTCAGTTTGAAGTTTGTTGTCGTCCCCGCCGCGCCAATTGATTTTGACTCAAAACAGAGTAGCTTTCACATTTTTTACAGCATTGGAGCAATACCCACTGAAGCGCATAAGCCTTATATATATATATATATATATATATATATATATATATATATATATATATATATATATATATAAGAATGAATATTAGATAGTAGATAGTAAACAAGAAGGCGGTAGTTTCTAGTAATTGATATTTTACAATTAATTATGAATTTTAAAAGAGTAGTGATTGGGGTTTCTGGTGGTGTAGATAGTGCAGTTTCGGCATTAATTTTAAAACGAAAAGGTAACTTTATTTTAAAGGCTTTACTTTTTTTTTGAATGAATCTGTTTATTAAATCAGGTTTTGATGTATGTGGTGTTTTTATGAAAAATTGGGATACAAATGAAGCAGGAAATTGTACTAGTGACAAAGATTTTCAAGATGCAGAGAACATTTGCAGAAAAATTGACATACCTTTAGTTGAAGTAAATTTCGTGAAGGATTACTGGAATAATGTTTTCTCGTAAAACTTTTTCTATATATAACTTTTTAATCTTATATAATATTACATGTAACAGTATAATAGTTTTAAATTTTCACAGGAAATTTCTAGAAGATTATGAAAAAGGATTAACACCAAATCCTGATATTTTATGTAATAGACATATAAAATTTCAAGAGTTCTACAAATATGCTATAAATAATTTAAATGCAGATGCAATTGCTACTGGTCATTATGCTAGGACTTCATTTGGAAATTTTCTGGAATATTATCACAAGAACCAAGGTTTAAAAATGGTATTATGTAATAATTCAAATAATAAGTGATTAAATGACTGTAGATGTTAAACTTATATGTGCCATTGATGAATTCAAAGATCAAACATTCTTTTTATCAAATGTACGACAAGAAGCTTTACGTAAAACAATGTTTCCTATTGGAAATCATAAAAAATGTGAAATAAAAGAAATTGCTAAAAGAAATAATCTTAAAAATATTGCTTTAAAAAAAGAAAGTACAGGAATATGTTTTATAGGCAATAGAAATTTTAAAAAATTCATTACTGAAGTAAGTTATCGTGTTCTATTATTATTCTAATAATACTTGTATTTTTGTTTCATTTTAGTATTTATATCCAAAACCTGGAGATTTTATTGATATTGATACTGGAAAAATAGTTGGAAAACATGATGGTATACATCTATGGACAATCGGACAACGGTGTCGTATATCTGGTTGTTTAAAACCATATTTTATAGTTCGAAAAAATATTACGTCAAATGAAATAATTGTTGCAGCAGGAACGGAACATCCTGCATTATGTTCAAATATTATTTATACGGGGAAACCACACTGGATAAGAAAATTTAGTCTTGAAAATAATTTTTGGTGTAAATTTAGATTTCAGCATACAAAACCTTTAACGGTATGTAGAGTGAATAATTTGAATGATGGATTATGTGTTCAATTAGCTAAACCTCTTCGAGCAATAACGCCAGGACAATACGCTGTATTTTATTTGAACGATGAATGCTTAGGTTCTAGTCGAATAATTAATTCCACAATGAATAACTATTTATTAGAAAATGTTAAAAATAATTCAATTTTATAGCGGATATTAAAATTTATTTAAATTATAACTTTAATTTATGAGTTTATTAATTATTAAATTAATTATATTCTAACAAAATAATAAAAAAATGTGTAATTTTTTACAAATCTTAACATATAAAAAGACAAATTAAAATTAATTATTTGTATATATATGTACCTAAAACTAAAATTTAAATAAAAAATCGTTCTAAATTATAAAAAGAAAAGAAAATATTAACTCAAGAGTACGGTCAGTGCATCTAAAAATTTTGTTAAATCTGCTTGTTTTATTTGAATTAATGATGTGTCGAAGAAATCTTGTAAAATATTTGTATTACTTTTTGTTGCTGCTTGTTCAAATGCTTTACCAAAGAAATTTTTTGGTGAATTTTCACAAATTGGTGGTATTCCAACTAATAAACACAATCCTCTTTCAATATCAATTGGACAACTAGCAATTAATGGCAATTCTGATGCTCTTCTTTGTCGTGATATTGATACATGACCATTTAATATAAATTTGGCTAAAAATGTTAAACCATATGGATACGAAAAATATGGATTTTCTTCATTCAATATATAATATAAAAATGGGCCAGCTGAATGGATTTGATGCATATCTAAACTACTTTGAACTTGTCTAAAAATTGTTGTTAATAATTTTTTAGCTGAGTCTATACCACCACATAAAATTGTACGATTTTTTCGGGCTAAACTATCTAGAGCTTCCAGAAAACAATCTTCTGGCGTTTTATCTTTTTTAATTGATTCTAATATTGAAAGCATTGAATAAACATAATCAGCAGCAGAGAACCGATAACGATAACTGTAATTTAAGGTAAATGATACATACACAATATCTGGTATATCATATTTTTCAGCTAAGTTTTGAATCATTTGAAAGAATTCCTGTCGTAATATCATATCCATAGAATTATATGTTTGTTTTGCTTGAACCAATGGTAAACCCATTTCCACTAATAGTTCATGCATTTTTTTTTCGCCTCTTAAAGTCCACAATTTTAATTTACATGCTGAGTACATCGAATATCTGCAAAATATTTTTATTATTATATAAGAAAAATGTAGAAAAAATAAATAAAACTAAACCTCATAGATTCTAATACGCTCCAGTGCCTGTATAAAGCTAAATGTAAGTCATTTTCAAATGTTATTTTCGGACCATTTTGATTATTTGAATCACTAACTTTATTCGATAACCGTGATACATGACTCTGTATATTATCAATTTCTAATGTATATGTAGAACTTTCAATCTTGCCTAATATTAATTGTTCTGTTGTACCAACTATTGCCCACCACAATAAATCAATAGAATCTTTAGATAATTTCCAAGCTAATTCAAAAATTATTAAAGCTGAACTTCTACCATAAAAACTGTACTGTGTATAATCATACATAATACGTTTTCTTTCTTCTTTCCAAGCTCTTTTTTCACGTTGTTTCATTACGCGTTTTTCATGGCTTTGCGCATAACCTTCGTTTACTATCCCTTCATTGTCGGAGGCATTTGCATCAGATTCATCATCTGATTCACGAAATATTGCTTCAAATGATGGTATACTATCTCCATCAGTTGTTTCACACAAAATACAAATCTACAAAAAAGTAATTTAGAAATAAAAATATTTATATACCTATTTGTATAAAATTTGTGTTTACCTGCTTGTCATTGTAAATATTACAAACATCAAATGGACGATGTGAATCACAAACAAATATTACCACATCTTCATCGGGTTGTAAAATATCAACAATATCAACACATCCACCACAATTAATTAATATTACATATTTAATATCTTCACGATTTTCATCAAATGCTCTTTGCAGTCCAGCTGAACCCATTATTGGTACCACAGAATACAAGGTTTGATCATATTGAAATAATGATTGTAATATTTTACTAGCACAAATTGCATCAATATCATAGTTAACAATAATTAATATTCTTTTACCAATTAATAAATTATAAAATTCTTCACGGATATTCTGAATAAACATAATCTTTTAGCAGTCTAAAATTAAATGATACAGATATTTAAGCATTAAAGATTATTTCAGAGTAAAGTATTTTAAATATTTGTATATTTTTGTTAAAATACAAATACATTTAAATTGGATTTATTTAGTGATATTTTTATGTTAATTTTCTTTAAAAATATTTATCTTTTTGTAATAGGTATAAACCGTATAAACATTTTAAACACAACAAAACTTTTAGGTTATGTTTTTTTTTAACCGCGGGAAGATTATTTGACATTTTTAAAAGTAGCGCGTAGCTGACATTTTCGCTAACGATAATACATCGATAATTTAATTTATCGGAACAATAACAAATTCTTTTTTTTTTTAATTACGGATTTATAAATTGTTGAGACATTTTCATAAGCATAAAATAAATGTGGTACGAATATTATATTTTTCAAAATCATATTTTAAGAAATTAATAATGATCTTCATTTATTTTATTGTAATTTTTATTGTTTAAAATTTTTATACAAAATTGATAATATTAATATATAACATAATAAAAAAAGGAAAATAATAAAATATACATTTTTTACTTAATTACATACTATGCAAACAATAATTGGAATGTTTTAAAATAATCAATTAAAAAAATATTAGATTCATAATTTTTTTTCGTTAAATCTAAATAATTAAATATATTATAAACATAAGAGAGGTATAATATTTTAACATTAAAAGAGATAAATCAATAAAATTTAATAAAAATTTTAGTAATACAATATAAATTTGAAATTATTTTAAAACTTAACTAAATAAAATAAAGCTATTACTTTATATTTAAAATATTATATTTATTTCATTTAAATAAATTAAGTAGCTGTTCGAAAGTTAATTGTTATTAATCTGTTTTTCGTTAATATTTTTTTTTTTGTAATTATGAGCAATAATACTTTATAGTTCGTTGCATTAAATCATTGTATTGAAATTTTAATAATGATATTTTTACCTATATAATAGTTTATATTTATTTAATTTAAATTATAAGTTTTTATAAATAACTTTGTCATTAATAACAATCTTATTAGAATTAATAAATTTGTCAAGGCATATTTTTGAAGGCACAAGAACTTTTAACTTGTCTGTTAACATATATGTTTTAATGAATTTGTATAATCTATTTTCACTTTTTTTATATTTTATAATTACATTGAGCTCACAAAGAAATTTGATAAACTTGAGAAATATGAGTTACTTTGGAATTAAATATTTCAAATAATAAATTTATCTATTTTTTGTTATGTTTCATTTAATTGTTAACTCTGTTAGATTTAATAATTAAAAAAAAAATATCTTCTTTTTTTTGTTTTCTTTTGAATAATGTTTATATAAAAATGCGACAACTAACTATTAAGAATTAATGAATTCTTTATAAAAAATATATAATAAAAAAAATCGTAAAAAATATATTTACGAATAAATAGGTATTTTAATTATGTTGTCTGGTTCCTCGCATTAATGGTACCAAAAGTGAAGGTGGACCAGCTTGTCTTAAAAACGGATGTGCTAATAAGTCAGCTGCTGTTGCACGTTGTGCTGGATCACGGACAAGCATACGATCTAAAAATGATTGTAAACGTGGTGAAACTTTATGAGCATTTTTCAAATTTGGCGGTTGCATATCTCTAATACGTCGCATTGCTTGTAGGGGTGGTTCATTGAAAAATGGTGGTTCACCATCAACCATTTCTATAACCATAATACCAAGTGACCAAATATCGACTTCAGGTCCATATGGTAAACGTGATATAACTTCTGGTGACATCCAATATGGTGTGCCAACTAAAGATTTACGTTTTGGTAATTCTTGTGATACTTGAGCGCAAAAACCAAAATCAGAAAGTTTAACTCTACCATCAGCTGCTAAGAGAATTGAATCAGATTTAATATCACGATGTATAACGCCCTGAAAATTATTTAAATATATAACTTGTTTAATTTTGTTGATATAATAATTTTGATTATTGTTGAATTTACTTGTGAATGAAGATACGCTAATGCTTTTAGGCATTGTTTACAAACTGTTGCAATTTGTTCTTCGTCCATTCGTGAATGTGTTACAATATCAGTTAAAGCGCCACCTTCCAAATATTCCATAACCACCCAAAGTTCATCATTAACTAGAAAACTGGAATATGTTTCAACAATATTCGGATGATGATAATCTCGCATTATAACTACTTCATTAAAAAGTAATTCACGTCGTTGTTGTTTTCGTAAATCCATTTTTTTAACTGCTACTTGTCGACCTTATTGGAATAATTTTCATTTTAAAATAAAATTTAATTTAATCTAAAAAATGTTAGATTTATGTTATATATTTATATTAATTATATTTAGTAAAAGTTCCAACTCGTCATAGAAAAAACATATTTTTTTCTGAACAAATAATTAATACCCCAGTAGCCGCTGTAAAAATATTTGTAAAGCTTTTCCCTATTTAAATCAAATCTGATATTGATAGTAAAAACGTCAGTCACATTTCATATTTTTATTCTTTCATGTACTAAATTTTTGGTTAGTTTCGTTTGTGCAATCGTTTATCACGGATTTTTTTAGTTTTATTTATTTTAGATTATTTTTTATTTAAATAAACTAAAATGTTTAATCCCGAAGATCACGGGTTAGGATCAGATTTTCGTTTGACTAAATTTTCAACATTACGAGGATGAGGTTGTAAAGTCCCTCAAGATATTTTAACAAAATATCTAGAGGGAACTGAAATCACTAGCTCGTTAGACCATATCTTAAAAAGTGATGACCCAGATAACAGAGCTATTGGTAATATATAAGACTATATGTGTAATTATGTAAAATATATATATATATATATATATTATTTTAAAATGTTATATCCAGGTGCTGGAATGGATTCTGCTATTATTCCAATACCACGACATAATCTATTTCTTGTCCAAACAGTTGATTTCTTTTATCCACTTATGGACGATCCTAAAATAATGGGACAAATTGCTTTGGCTAATGTGTTAAGTGATGTTTATGCAGTTGGTGTAACAAAAATAGATAAATTAAGTTTAATTTTAAGTTCACCTACTGAATTTACTGATATACAAAGAGATATTATTATACCATTAATAGTTGAAGGATTTAAAGAAGCAGCATCTTTAGCTGATTGTACAGTTAGTGTTAAAAACATTGCTGTTAATCCATGGTGCATGATTGGTGGTATAGCATCATCAATTTGTACAAAAGAGGAAATAATTATGTAAATTTTTTTTCTTCAAATAAAATGTTAATGAAACATTAAATGTAACATTTTACAGGCCTAATAACGCTCAAGTTGGTGATATTATAGTGCTAACAAAACCAATAGGTACACAACTCGCTACTAATGCTTATATCTGGATGTTAGAAAATAATGAAAATTATCTACAAATATCGAAAGAACTGACTAAAAAGGATATTGAAGAAACATTCAAAATAGCAGTTAAATCTATGAGCCATTTAAATAAAATTGGTAAAATATCAAATATTCGCGAAAATTAAGTTACTAATTCTAATATTTTTTTATAGCTTCTGAATTAATGCATAAATACGAAGGGCACGCTGCTACCGATGTTACTGGTTTTGGATTAATTGGGCATGCTAAAAATTTAGCAGAATTCCAAAGATCGAAGGTCGATTTTCAAATAGAAAAATTACCAATAATAAAAAATGTTATAGAAATTGGTCAATTAGTTAAACAAGATAAAAAATTACTTAGTGGCAAAGCAGTTGAAACTTCAGGTGGCCTTTTAATTTGTTTACCCAATCATCTTGCTGTCAAATTTTGTGAAGAATATACTAAAAACAATGGTAACAATCAAAAAGCATGGATTATTGGTCGTGTTATTCCGGGTAATGGCGATTCAAAAATGATCGACAAACCAGAGATAATTGAAGTTGAGTTTTAATTATAATTTTTATTTATAGTTTCAAAAGTTTTACGAAATTACATTATTTCAATCAACTGATCCAATTTATGATGAATATTTCATAAAAATCTTAAGATTGGGAAATATTCTGAAGTTTTTTATTGGAATGTTGTGGTAAATAATTTAAATTCTGTGAACCGTGTAAATAAACAAAGTTTTGCATTTATTTTGTATGTATATTTTTTTTGTTGATATAATACTATTGGAAATTATGCTGCCTTCCATCGTTTATTGTGCACAGCTATAAACGATGGAAGGCAGCATAGTATTACTAATCTTTATTGGGCGGCCCGGGGAAAAATGGCGTAAGCCAAACTCCTAATCATCATTAGATAACAACACTATTGGAAATTGGGCGCTAAACGAAATTCGTGGGAAAACACTATATAATTTCATATATTATCTATTATTTTAATTAATTGCAATATTTTTCATGTTAAATATGACAAAATCTCGTTATATTTATTCTTTAGGAAAAATACAAATACAAATGAAATATTTATAATTGCGGTAAACAGATTTTTTTTTCTAATTATCATAATATAATAATTTGATATTTGAATTTAACAGAATATATTCTATTTGCGTCAAATTCCTTTTAGTTTAAACTTGCGCGATAAAATTTTATTTTTAATTTAGGTCACGTACATGTACACAGAAGAATTATAATATTTCTTTTTATTCAATTATAATGTAACATGCTAAGATTTAGAATTATTTTCGTCTTTTAATCCATAATCAATATGTAAATTCGAAATATATTGAAATAAAACAATTTAACTAAGAAAATAGCTTTAAAATACATACCTGTGGATTTATCAGTTGCAATGCAAACAGTTCCCGTTGACCCTTCACCAATTTTCATGAAATTTTCTAAATTTTCTCTTGGATCTCCAGCAGAAACAACCATTTGTAGAGCAGCTCGGAACTAATTAAATAATAATAAAAAAAATTACATTTTCATAATTTTATCAATAATTTACCTGTTCATGTGTTAATCGTTGCTCTTGTTTTGGTGGAACAGTAGCTGCTAAATTATTAGCTACTACTACAGAGCTGGTGCCACCACTAGAACTAGAAGCTCTTGAACTAGCTTTTGTACTACCATGAGTGGAAGCTTGATGTAAATGAAAATGTGTTGGTATTTGAGGAGTTTGATCGGAAGCACTATTTACTGATGACAAAGTAGTACCATGTGGAGGCGGCCTACTTGGTGGCTGTTGGTTATTTTGATTTTGCAAATGAACTTGGGGATTATTAATATTTCCAAAACTTGGGTGTGTTGTGTGTTGATGAAGCTGATGCATTGGCGGCGGCATTTGTTGATTAATACCACTTACAAATTGTCCAGTCTGTCGTGTTGAACTCGCAATTGATCCAGCTGGTGATATTTGTGATTTTTGGCGGATATTTTGTAGAGAAGTTACATCAGTTTGTACTACAAGGGGGGGACCATTACCATTTAAATTTTTCGTTATATGTCCGTCTCCATGAAATTGGCTTGGTGGTGGCACAATATGCATGTTATTTGTTGTTCTAGAATTCCAATCATTTTGCCCAACAGGATTTTGTGTTTGATGTGGTGGTGGCTGCTGTGGCTGTGGTTTTGTCATATATGTTCCATCTCTTCGAATACTTGAATATTGTTGTGGCAATATTTGTTCTTCAGGTACAGCTGGTGGTACATTTGCATTACCTCTGAGATCACGTCGTACACGTGGTGGACTTGAACTACGTAATGAATTTGAGCGTGCTACATGTGATGTTTTTGGTAATATAATACCATTTATTGTTGTAGTCGTGGTTGTTGGTAGAGGAACAGACATATGTGATCCAGAATCATCTAATTTATTATTATTGTGATGTGGTCGTACAATTGTTTTCAAATCTAAAATTTCCGTTGGTGTTATTTCTGATGGATCAACTAATGGTAATGGACGATTTGTAGATTTCAAAATTTGATTATTACCAACAATCGAAGCCCATTGTAAAGGTAAACCTACATAACGTCCTTCTCGTTTATCAAATCCTGTATGTACGCGATGTTCAAAATTGCTTGGCATTGATATTTGTGGTTTCTTTTTCTTTTTTGAAAACATTTTCTTATGATTTTCTTATTAAAATTCTTCAATTTGATTAATAATTATTATATTTCCGCTTTATTTAATCGTTATATATTGTTTTGGAATCTACTTTGATATT
The DNA here is from genome assembly GCA_963920725.1 of Rhamphomyia laevipes. Classification (NCBI taxonomy): domain Eukaryota; kingdom Metazoa; phylum Arthropoda; class Insecta; order Diptera; family Empididae; genus Rhamphomyia; species Rhamphomyia laevipes. The sequence goes on from OY987256.1 coordinate 437,580, forward strand.
TGTTCTAATTTATAATCGTAACATATCTAACTTTCGCCTTTCCCACGGCCACAAAAACAACCCAACCCAAAACAAAATTAAACTTTAGTTTTTGCGTTGCGACAAAATAATATTAACAAAAACATTTAAACGGAATTTAAATCAATAACACAATAATTTTGTAACATTTATTAAATAAACAATAATATTTTATGCTTTTTTTTATAAAAAAAAAATCAACTATTCGGAACGGACGGATGCAAAAATTTTTGTATAAAACAAATGTATTTTGTTGACAGCTTGTTTGACACTTTCAATTACAACCCAGCGAGAAAATATTTGACGTAAAATATTTGAGTTAATTTCGACTTGCATATTTTACGTAAAATGAACGTTGATCAATCGACGTAACCGAGTTTTTACAGGAAAGTGTGTTGTCAATTGGAAGAGTTTTCTTTGTAGTGGTGCTTTTCTTTGTTTAAGATAAATTTAATTGTCATATGTGATGAAATTAAATTTGCGTTGTTTGTTATTTAGAGTTCAGGTAAGATTGTTTTTATATTTATAATACAAATATATATTAAATATATATTTTATTTTATAAAAAAATATAAATTTATATTATATATAATTTTTATTTTTATTATTTGTGGTTGTAAAAGTTAAGGGTAAAATTTTCAACTAAACTTAAAAATTATATTTATAATGTATGTATATAAAAAATATATATGTACATAAAAATATATGCATATAAAAAATATTAATATTGAACTTCTAAAAACATTATTTTTAGGAACACAACGTAAAGCCTTTAAGCAAACGCAAAACTGTTGTCGAAGCACAATTGGATTAGCAAAAATCTTTACGGACAATTTTTGCAATACAAAATTACAATTGATACAATTGGGACGGCTCTCATGATCGAAAAGAATTTCGATCATTGAAAGGTTTAAATGAAGTATTACTTGGTAATTTATTTTTAATATTTATTAAAGTTTTCCGAATACTAATACTAATTTTTTTATAGATGCTTGGCAATATAATTGCAAAGGGGCACACTACTTCAATCACATCCACAACACATATGTATTTTGCACAAGACACTTTTTAAAATGATGAAAAAGATAAACCTGAACAACAATTAAACTGCAATTTTTTTAGTGTTTTTTTTTATTTATTTTTTAATAAATTTCTTGTAATTAATAATTAAATATAATTTATATAAAAATATGAATTCTGTATTATTTCACAATATTTTAAATTCCAGGTATTATTACGTTAAAAGGTCTACGTACATTTAACGTCAACAATTAAACGTTCTTTCGACGTAAAATGGTCCACGTAATTATAACGTCAAAAGTTAAACGTTCTTTCTACGTAAAATATGCACGTTGATTAATTGAAAAAATGTACTGAAATTTGCGGACATCGTCAAAAATTTTATATGGGCGTTTGACGAACTTTCGACGTGCGTTTGACTTGAAACCTACATGTAATTATTACGTCAAAAGCACGTCGATTTTCTCATTGGGAAAAAAAACGTACAACAACAATCAAATTGAAACAGTATAGCCAGATAATACTAATATTATACAGTGTTGCCAACTACTTATATTAATCTGGTACTAATTTGTGATATTATATTTTTGGTAAAATCTTTTTTTTCACCTCTTTTCTAACAGTTTCCAAATTTAAAATTTATATATACATAACAGGTAAACGTAAAACTATATATTTTAATAACAGTGTTTAGTTATTCCCCATCGCAAATTTTCTTTCTATGTTGATCTGTGTACTTCCCTACCAACCATATCAACAAATTATAATCGTAATTCTTCTTTTTTTAGTCCCGCTCCACTATGGATATTGGTAATTATCATCTTCACTTCATTTTTCGATTTAGCAGCTCTTAACAGTTGAATTTGTTTGATGAAAATAACTAGCTATAGTCTGGAACCATGATAATCTTCTTCTACGCTTCTACCTCTATTTCTGGTTCCATTAATTTTCCCTTCTAAAGCAGCTACCAAAATTTCATATTTATCATTTACTATATGACTTTAAAACTTATAATAATGAAGATTATAATAATCTTCATTATTATACTTATAATTTGTTTCGATACATTCATTCTGTTTAAAACTTCTAAATTCGTTAAACTTAATTAAATATATTATACCTAATTTAGTTATTTAGGAAACAAATAACATGTAAATAAAAATGTTTTATTTTGCAATTTCTTTAATTAAAAAATATTCGAAAAATAAAATTTCTGATTTTATTTATTAATATTGTTTATTCCGTAAAATCATACGGTTTCCACCAATCGGCCATCTGTTTAACTTTTTGTATAGAATTATATTCTTTTCTTGGTTTCCTCCACATTTTTGAATCTAAATGTAATATACCACCAATAATTTCTTGTGCAAAATTTGAAGGAAACCGTTCTTGATCTTCAATAACATGCGCAAATCCTGAATCCATACCAAAATTTATCCAAAAATAAGGTAATCCTTTAGGTATAGATCTTCGTAAATCTTTCTTTTCCAACGATATCAGCTGGTTGTTTGTACTCCATTCATATTCCGATTCTTGAATTGCTTTTTTAAAATAAAACGGTGCCTCCTCAAAACTATTACTAGCAATACAATGAATTGCCATATGTGGTCGTCGATGTAAATAACGCGCGGTTTCAAAAAATATAACATCTTGTTTTTTTGCCGCAAACATTCGTGTTAAAGCTTTACGATAATTATTTATTTCCTCCCATGTATCTTCATCCAATTGTGTTGAACATGATACATGCTGTATTGGTATAATTAAACAATGACCAACCTGCAAACCTTCATGCCATGGTAAACTTAAATATACAGTTGAACCCATTGAAACCATTAATTGTTTTTCCATTTTAACTGAATCAAAACATTTATTACAATTATCCAACATTTTTGTAAGTTTTTCATGTTCTTGTATGGCACGTTCTTGTTCCTTTTTAGCTTCAGCAGATTCTGATATATTTTTTCGAACTTTGTCTTCGAATATATCATCAAGATCATCATTAGGATTTTTATTTTTTCCAGCTATTTCAGCAAATTGTAGATCAGAATCAATTCCACTTGCATATTTTTCTCGCTCAAACTAAAAATGTGCAAAAAATTAAGTTATTTATATAGATAAAAATTCTAGATATAAATACCATTTGTTTTATATCGTAACGATCATCATCTGCGAAATAACGTACCCTTTCACCAGCTGTATGAGTCTCAACTTTTTTACTCTTACATTTACGACCACCCCAATGATCAGTTGGTTTAATGTTTCGTTTAGACAGAGGTCGAGTAACTCCTTTATTATCGGTTCTTGTAAGTAGAACATGTTCTTCCTCATATTTTCGATTCTTTCGATCTGATATTGCTGTTGAACTTTTAACAAACTGTTGCTTTTTATCTTGCCTAATTTGATCTCGCATTATACGAGCATTTTCTAATTTATCTTTTAAAGATTTCGCTAATTCTTCATTACCTAGGATTTCAGCTTTTATCATTTTAGCACCTAATTCATTCATTTGTTGATCAGTCATAAAACTGGAAGTTAATGCCTTATGTGATTCCGATCCCTCTGAATCAATTTCCGATGATGAGGAGTTCAAAAGTTCTCTTCGCTTATCATGAAAATCAATTTCTTTCATATGATAAGAGTTTGATATTTTATCATTAACTTTTATCGACTCTTTGGATTTACTATCATTTAAATGAGCTGTAGATTTTCTCCAACTTCCTGAACCATATTTCTTATCACCATAATGAATATGTGTGCTTCTAGAATCATCATCTTCATTAGGTTTTTGAAATATTGGCAATCCAGAACCACCATCTTTCCAGTAAGGATTCAATTCTCGACTACTTTTTTTAGGATCATAAGCATCAATATTTTGTTTTTCATTTTCATTTTTGTTATCAATATTTTTAGAATAAGTTTTTAACATAAATCCACCAGTCATCCAATCCTCACGCACTGTTGTTGTTTGTGTTTCCTAAAATAACAAATAGCTATCAAACTAAAAAATTAAATAAATTTTAATTTACTTCAGGCTCATGTTTTACTTTTTCTACCCATTCGTCATTTTGTTCTGAATTACTTGAAGATGAATAACGTTTCTTCGAATTTTTCTTTTTCTTATTTTTTCTGCCCGAAGTATCACTGCAACTTTTCTCACGTTTATGTTTCGTTTTCTTCTTAGATTTTTTTTCATTTTTTGTTGTTTTTTTTAATTTTCTTTCAATTGATGGTAAAATCCAAGTTTCGTCACCACGCAGTTTTCTTTCCGTTTCACATTCAATTCGTTTTTCAGCATTTTCTTTCGCCTTTTTTAAAAGCTCTTCTCTGGCATTTCTCAAATCCTCACGAGCTCGTTCTTTATCTCGAACGCTTTCAAAATTTATAAAATTCATTCCTTTTCAAAATCTATATAGTATATAAGCAAAGGAAAGGAGCAAAGCAGTAGCAGAAGCGTTTGGTTGGCGGAAAAGTTTATTATGATTATGAATGATATGATATAGATAGAAGATAATTATTTGAATTGAATGATAGAAGATACAAAGATAATTATTTGTGAACATACATAACAGAACAGCTGATTAAATTAGTTTTCCAGTGAGTTTTTAGAACAAAAATTTCATAAGGTAAATATATGTGTATTTGTCCAAAAATATTGAAATGGAAAGTACTATGTGTGGTTACCAACTTGGAAAATCAAAAAAAAATATATGAAATCCACAATAATGATTTCCAAATTCTTTCTTCCGGTTCTCGTTGTCAAGCAAGGTACGAAATCAGGGTTTTTGTTGAATTTTTTATAATTTATTTTGAAAAAACGCAGTATCTAAAATAAAATAATTGAAAATATTATAAGCGACATATGAGGCATAAAATTATTTATACTAATACAATGCCTTCTATTGAATAATTGAAGATAAAATATTTAGTACATGTGTTGCTTGTTTTTTGACAGCTCCCTCATAATTTTTCTAATTAAATTTGATCTTTTATTTTCAGATGCCAGGTGTTACAGTAAAAGATATAGATCAACACTCCGTAGTTAAGGCTGTTGCAGTCTTTTTGAAAAAGTATATTTTATTTACTAAAATTTATTTAAATAACCTCACTTATAAGTATTATTATTTTAATAGAACTGGTAAACTAAAGGTACCAGAACAAATGGATATCATTAAAACAGCTAAATATAAGGAATTAGCTCCAACCGATCCAGATTGGTTTTACATTCGTTGTGCATCAATTCTCCGTCACTTATATCATCGTAGTCCAGCTGGTGTTGGATCAATTACAAAAATATATGGTGGTCGAAAACGTAATGGAGTACATCCATCTCATTTTTGTAGAGCTGCTGATGGTTGTGCCCGTAAAGCATTACAAGCACTTGAACATGCTCGTTTAGTAGAAAAACATCCTGATGGTGGACGTAAATTAACATCGACTGGACAGCGTGATTTAGATCGTATTGCAAATCAAATTGTTACCAAACAAAGAGAAGCACGTAAAGAAGTTGGGCCAATTATTATCTCAACAACTGCTTCATAAAGTGATTTTGTCAATTGAAAAATGAAAAATATATAATAAAATAATTTGTCCACACAGTTTGTAAGTTTTTTAATTTATTATTTTAATTAATTCAACTTAAAAAGGAATATTTGAGAGGTCATTGATAGTTCGGCTTCTTCAAACAAATTGTGTGAAATACACCTTCATTTCATCGTATTATTTGTTTATTGAAATTAATGGTTTTACTATAAAAATAATCAGTTGAGCTTTATTTTTCAATATAAAGTTGGTGAATATTATAAACTTTTTTATTTTATAATTATTTCTAATTTTTTATATAACTGAAAGAATTCAAACAATTTTTAAATCTAATGTGAGCAATATAACAATATTACAAAAACATTTGCAGTAAGTATATATAAAAAATTTTGTTTTTTCATTTAATATAATTCTTATATTTAAAATTCATCAATTTAAATAAAGTTAACACTATTAGTATTTAGTATTTTACTAAACATTTTGTAATGATGATGAATAATAGAAAACATATTAATAATTTGTCTGTAGTGCAGAAAACAATTTTGGTTTTAGTTTGAAAAAGATAGTAAATCGTTAAATTTGGGTTAATTTATATTTTATGATATTCCAATTGAAAATTCGCTTATTAGCGCTCTTTCCAGATGATACTTTTGGGTTGGTGCTAGAATACACCAATGCAAAAACTCCAAACCAAAATCCCCAATCGCAAATTCACAAAAGACGAAATCCCCTAAATCCAAAATTCACTGGCAATAAAAAATCGAAACCTAGGTATGCTCCAGACTTTTGGAGTATTAACGAATCCATTACGGAAAATTTTCCACGCACGCAAAATAGCGTTGAATCGTGGCATCGGCGTATGAGATTTATAGTTAGCACAAAGAATCCAGGTTTATATAGATTAATTAAAGAGTTCCAAAATGAAACCGTATTAATTAAAGCATCTTAATATGTCTAAAAATAAGTGTGCGGGAGCATATCCCAATAAAAAGAAAAAATGTGAAAGTGCGGAAAAATTTAAAAAGTATTTTAGACATACGAGCAAACTAATAAATTCAAATTTCTAAAAGGTGTAGCCTTAAATATTTCAGCAATTTAAATATTTTTAATTTTATTCTATAATTTTTTCAAAAAATTGAATTAACGTTTAAGTTTAATTTTAAAAAAAAATTGTTTTATTATAACAAAATCTCCCAATTTCGAAATGGAGGATTTTGTTTTTGGGTGATTTCGTCTTTTGTGAATTGAATATTGGCTTTAGGAATTTAGTCCAAACTATTTTTTGAATAATAAATGGGAGATTTCGTCCATGGAGTATTTTCGATTGACGTATATTGGGAGGCTCCCGATACTTTTATATACATTTTATGGTAGTATTTTGTGAAATTCAGCAGAAATAACGAAAAAAGTGGTGTAAATCAAGTACCTTATATTAACTTTTCATTGTTCTCGTTTTTTGGAGGTCGATACCTTAGTGTACACGGAAGTAATAATTATTATTTTATATTAATATTTTTAATTGAAATAGAATAAATACAATTTTTCTTTTATAATTTTTCATTAATTATAATTATAACTTCTATTAAATATACCAAATTTTTTCTTTTCTGTATACATAGTGATTTTAATATTTGTAAATAATTTTAAAATAACAGTATATTATTTTTTAAAAATACAGATTGAATTTTGATTTCAATATTCTTTAATTTTGAATTTAGCGTGCAGTAATAAAATAATGATTTACATATATTTAAATATATACATATATAGCTATAAATAAATAATATAAAACAGTTTTCAATAATTTGCATTTAAATATTTTAACAATATTTTAGAAATTAAAAATACATTTTATGGACGGTAATTTTATGTTTTAAATTAACACATCCTTTGGAAAATATAAATAAATAAACTTATACATTTTTAAAATTATTATCACAATTAAAATTATTTTTATTACTTTATTAATTAAAAAATAACAAAATAAAAGTATCTTAACTTAAAATTTTGAATGGAAATTATTAAATTTTTTTTTTTTTTTGTAATTAAGTCATAAAGAAATGTTTCTGTAGTATTTATATTAAGTTATTAAGAAATAGTAAACAATTTCAAAACAAAAGTTTGCTTGCAGTGATTTATCCAAATATTCAACTTCATATCTAAATTACTTACACAAAATATATTCATATTTTTTAACAATATTAATGAGATATAATACATCATATTTAATAATTTAACTAATTTATTTATTTATTTTTTCAAGTTTTGATTCAGATTAGTAAATACCAAACAACTATGTTATACTAGTAAATACCAAACAACAAACTTCTAACATTAAAAATAATTTATTATCTAGACTAGAGTTTTGATTGAAATTTCATAATTTCTTTTAATATAATAATTTATTATATATTTTAAATCAATTTTTGAAAATTTTATTTGTTTTAAAAGTAAATATATTTATGAATTTTAGCATACATATGTTTTTGAATATGTTTAGATAACTTATTAATACCAATTACAACAACATTATTGTAAAATCAAACTTATTGTATGCAGAGATAAATTACTATTTTAAAGCTTTTTATTTGGTATGTTTTAGATATATTAACATTTCCTGCAAGAAATTATACATAAATTTAATATTAATGAAGGGCATCAATATTAAAGTAGTTGTAGTGCTTAGTTGTGCAGTTATTTTTTTTACAGTTTACTTATGAGCAAAATGTTTTAGCTAATCATAAGTTTTTTTTTTTTATTTATTTTGTTATTTAGAAAGAATTTATCGAGATTTTTTGTTTTTGTTTTTGTTTACAATAAAAGTATAATTATTTTTAAATATGAAATATTTCTAAAAATAGATATTTAAAGTAAATCCAAAAACAATAATCATTATCACTTATTTATTTAGCCAATGCGACTCTGGATACATTAAATAAATGTATTTAATTAAAAATAAATTACTTTAGAAACTTTTAACAAAATATAACTTGATTTTGCTTTCGTAATCTCTGATTAATACTTCAAAAAAATAAACAGACATAGAAGTGAATTTTAGTTGCCAATAACTTCACAAAAAAGGCACGATTTTTATTTAAATTTCTAATAGATAATTTTCGTAATATATGCATCACTCATATCGCATTGGTATATTTTAATAAATAAATAAATTTTACACTCATTAATTATCAGTCAAAATATTAGCTGATTCCTGATTGTAATATTTCATTGACATTTTCAAAATTAATTGTTATATTACTAATAACATTTAATCTAACCTAATTCTCCGATAAATCAACTGTTTTTGAAAAACTGGAAATTATTTATTATATTTCTGAATTATTAAAATATAATTTTTTCTTCTGGCAATAATTGAATTCTTTTTATCATAAATTACAAATTAGCCTGATGAGAATCAACAATAGCACCTACACCACTTACACCCCCATCTATAACTGTTATATTACCACCTAAAAGAATTTCATGTTCACTTTTAGCTTGCCTTAACCAGTTCCTTAAATCTCTTGTACGTTCAACTAAACTTGTTGTATAATTAACTGCTTTTGCATTTTGGGAGACAATTGTACTTGCTCCACCTAAAATACTACCACCAGCAAGGGAAGTTTGAACACGGCCTGTTGCCAATTGTCGGTATGTTTCAAGACGATCAGCCAATGTTGGAATAGATTGTGGTGCTCGTAGTAGAGTAGCTGTTGCTGATGTATTATGATGAATGGGTTGTGAAAATGGTGATAGTAATGCTGCAGTTGCCCAGTTAATATCTGATGAAAGAAGTGATGTACTATCTTTAAAAAGACATAAATTTCAAATTTAGAAAGAAGTAATTTCAAATATTATAAAACAAAATTTTTTACCATAATTTTGTTGCTTGTTCAAAATATCCAAAATTTCCTTAATTTCTACATTCAGTATTTCTAAATTTCGTATTGCTTCTGATGAATCCTGATATAATTCTCTACGTCTATTTATATGTGCATTAGTGTCACTAGCAAATTCAGTGCTACTGAAACCAGAACTAGAATGTGATGATAAATCACTTAATGTAGCATCTTCTTTATTCTCAACATGCAGCAGATCTACAGGTTTGTCTTTTTCATAAATTCGCTGTAGTGATTGTTCTAAATGTCTTAATCTAATAACTTTTTCACCTAACAAAGCTCTAGTACGATGTAAATTCACTTCCATTTCAGTTAACTCTTTTTCCTCTTGGATAAGTTGATCTAATGTATGACGACTCTTAGGTTGTTTGTGTCGTAACTTTATTTCACGTTGACGTGCTCGAAAATTTGTCCGTTGTGTACGTAATGATTCTTTTGCACGTCGAACTGAATCACGTTCCAAATGAATACGATGTTTGAAAAATTCTAATTCTGAACTTGTACCAGCATGATCATTTGATATATCCGAAAATGGATAACGCAAATGATAAGTAGTATCTAATGAATTATCCGGAAATTGATCTTCAAGATCTTCCAATTTTTCCAATTGTCTGCGTAAATTTTCAACCGGTGTACATGGGCGATCTGCTTTAAAGTTTTCTGTATTTAAACGTGAAGTAGATGCAGATTTCATACGTGTAAATATTTTTTTACGTTGACGATCTCTTTGATAATTATTATTCTCTTGATGATCTTTTGGATTATTACTAAACGCTTCAGAATCTGAATTACCATTATCTATAAATGGAGCTGGTAAATATTTACCTTTTGTATAATTATTTGAAATTGTTGTATCCGAATGACTTACAGATGTTGTATCGTCTTGATATTGTGCTTGTAATTGTTTTATATATTTAGATGCTATACCACCTTTACGTCGATCACCAGATCTTTCACGTACATGTAAATTATGTGATTTTTGTGCTGTAATCGTAGGTGGTTTACCATGTTCAACTGGATAAGAAGCTGATAATGAAACACTCTTTACATCATTATTACCAATTAATGGTTTATTAGAAGTAGAACGTTCTGTTTCTGAACCAGTAGTAGTAGTAGTTGTATTTGTTAAACTTTGTTGTTGTGTTGCTTGTTGTTCACGTCTCCGATTACGTCTTTCTAATGATAATTTCACATCGGTTTTTAATCGTACATATTTCTCCTTAAGACAACGATATTTATCCTCTAAAAGTCTTTTCTCACAACGAAGTTTTTCATATAATCGATCTTCACCAGTTTCGCGCATTCTTGTTCGTTCCATTTCTAATTCATGTGATAGTTTATCTTTCATATTGTTTAATTTGGTAGTATGTTCTTTCTTCAAAATTTCTTCTTCACTTTTTAAATCACGTTCTAATTCTTGAAGGATTTCGGTATGATTTTTTTGAAGCGTATTCATTGTTTTTTTATGATCACTTGTTATTTGATTACGTTTCTCATTAAATTGTTGTTCTAAGCTTAAACGATATTCTTCTAATTTACCATTGTTTTCTTTTTCAACATTCTCTTTTATTTCTTTCAATTGTGTTTCATATTCCTTTTCAATTTCCGTTATCTTTGCTTCATGAATTCGTTTCATTTCCGTTAGTTCATCTTCAAATGATTTTTCCAACTCAATACGAATTTCTTCACTTTTTTCTTGAACTTGTTCATCGTTATTTTTTAATTGAGACTGTAATATTGTTATTTCAATTTCATTTTCTTTTAGATACTTAATTTTCAATTCTTCTAAAGCTTTCGACATATCCTCACGTAATTTTTTCTCAGCAACTGCCATTTGTTTAGAATATTTTAATTTCAATAATTCTAAATTATTTTCTTGTTCACGTGATAAATTTTCCAAATCTATTTTATTTTTATCAATAAATTCTAAACTAGTATATTCATCTTTTTGTATGAAACTCTTTACAGAACTTCCTCTAGAATCAGAATCTGTATCTTCGTATAATGGTCTAACCAGATTTCTTTCTTTCATTTTATCTAACATTGCCGAATTTGTTTTATCCAATGAACTATTAGTATTTGTTGACATAATTGGTTTACCAAATGTATTTAAAAGAATACATGATGAGTTTGATGATATTATTGATGGTGATGTTATAGTTTTAGTTGAATCAACATGTAATTCTAATGTGTTTTTCAATAATGGATTTAATATTTTCATAACCGGTGCATTGTTTGGTATTTTAGGCACAACCGGAGTTACTTTAACCTGTTTAACATGTTTCTCAATATCAATATTGTCATCTTCTTCCATAAAGTCCCATGGATCATCATCAGAATTATCAGATATTTCTGGACTTTGTGTAAAACGTCTTGAGCTACTTGGATCATCATCTGGTGAATAATTTGATCTCATTTTAATATCATCTAAATTAAAACGTACGCTCTTTTTATCTTCATGATTATTTCCAATTAAATCGTGATTACTTTCATCAAATTTCCTACGTACATCAGTTAAACTAGAATCACGTAATATACCTTTTACACTGTGATGTAAACTTTCAACAAAAAAATTTGTTGGTGGAAAAGTTTTATCATTATCTGTAACATTTGTTAGAATTTCTTTATCATTATTAAAATCTTTTCTTGTATTTGATTTAAGGAACATAGATCCCATTCCAGACATTTGAAAACCTTTTTTATCAGACGATGAAATTGTTGTTTCATTTTGTTGTTTTATAGTAGAGTTAGTATTAACAACCATACTATTATTAATTCGCATATCCAAGCTAATTTGTGGACTTGTACGAACAACTTCAAAGCGTGAATTTTTAATTGGTTTTAATCCACCAAAAGTACTTAAATTTCCTGAACTACCTCCAACAACATTACGAGTTTCTAAAATGCGATTTACTGTAGTTCCTCCTCCTTGATTCATTTTGAAATTTTGATTATTAATTAAGGTTGTGGAAGATGCTGTTGGTATCTCATTATTTGTATTATTGATGGAATCTAATTCTAGATCATTTCCCTGAAAACTTTTTATACCAGAATCTAATTGTGATGCATCCTCGGATATGTCTATATTAGAATTTGGTGTTGTTATTAATTTTTGTCTAGCTTGTTCAGATAACTCTCTATAAATAGCATCTAAGGGATGATCCCATTGTGTCGCTTTAGTTTTTGCATTATAATAGTAATGAGCATGAAGTTGGTCATTATAACTACATTATATAAAATAAATATATTATATTTTTACATAAAATACATTTTATTTAATCTAATTCTTATATTAAATTACAATAAATTGTATAAAATTTTTTTACCATATTTTCCAATCAGATGGCAAAGCTTGTATTAAACCTTCTCGTGCCAAATATAATAAATGTGGTTCTTTAGTTGGATTTATGCCAATTTTTAAAGCATAATCAGTTATTTCTGTGAACAAAAGCATAAAGAAAATTAATCTAATTTAATCTTAAATTATAAAATGGTGATATTGAACAAAATAATTAAATAAAAAAATTGATGTAAATATATTAGTACAAGCTATAAAATTTATTAATAATTTTTTTTAAGAATATATTTTTCTAATTTATTATTTTAAATTTGTCGTGTCTGGCCTTTAATTTGGATCGATATTTATTCATTATTTATTTTAGTTCTATTTAGAATTTTCAACAACACGTATATGATATGTATTATATATTATTGTATGTCCAAAGATAAATATAATAATTACCAACCCTTACATTTTATTTATTCTCATATTAGATTACATATATATATTAAGTATATAAAACGTTGAAAGCATTTTATTCCCAGAATAATTGAGATGATCTAATATAATTTTATATTACCATATATTTAAAAAAAAAACGTATACCTAATTATAAATTCAAACTTATTTAAATTTGTATTTCACACAACCAAAGTAACGTGAAACTTAAAAGGTTGGTGTGAACTACACTTGTCATTTTTAGGAATATGTGCTTAAAAAGGGGAAATTCAGAAGAGTTTTGTAGTCTTTAAATTGAATTTGATTACAGTTTTTTTTTTAATTTGCCATCGATTAATGATTCATGAAATTTGTTTTCAGTTAATTAGCCGATTACCTAAGCTAAGGCACTAAACATACCAAATCATTTTTTTAGTGATAATAATGCTATTTAATTAATCAAATTATTTAATGTATTGCTTCTTTATTTTATTATGTAATAAATTCAAATTAACAATTCCGAACAATTTTTAAGCAGCTTTTAAATTTCTTCTTTGCATATAATTAGTGAGCCTATTTATATCTACTAAAAACAAAATGAACTAAATATTACCTTGTTTTTGTAGAAATGATTAGATAATGGATATATTCTACGACAATTAAGAATAGATTTAAGAAATATTACAAATTTCGAATATTGCGAATCTAGAAAATAATATACTTTTATAAACAGATATAAGACATATAATTTGCAGTGATGTAGTTTAGATGAAAATATAGATTTTGTGTAATTAAGAAAAATATTTTATTTATCTACTTACTGAAATACATATAAAATGCATCCAGATGCGACAAGTATGTAAGCGCTGATTTTTTTTTTAAAACTGAAGTACATAAGATGCTTACAGAGGTGTGTAAAGGCTTAATACAAAAAGAACTATATTTTCAACATTTATTGAACTTAATAATGATTAATGGTAGATATTATACGGATTTTCATAATTTTTTTTATTTATTAAAAGGTTAAATTCTACAAAATATTCAACAATTTAATATCTATTTATAATATCCAATATGTATAGCTTTAATAAATTTTCATATAAAAATAATAAGAATAAGCGTAACAAAAAATAATATAAAACGAAAGAAAATAAAGCAACACGAAAGAAATCATATGTTTCATTAAAATCAATATTAAATTCTTCTATAGGTACATAAAAGAATGAATTCACAATAGCATGTACATATATATGTATAATCGTTTATCGTTTATATATTTTTTTATGCGAATAGTATATATTTGTACATTTTAGATTTTAGATGAATGAATAAAATAAACACCAGAAATAAAAATCAATAATAACTATCACCACAAAACCTTCTCAATATTTTTAATGTTTTGAAGAAGGGTTGCAGTTATTACAACTAATAAGGAAGTCATTTTTTTTACATTCTATACGAACACAATTTACTCGCTTAATTGTAATTAATTAAAAATAAACAGGAAATTAAAATTAAACCAAAATGTTCATGTAATAATAATGTTAATATGAAAAGTAAGTGTAACTTATTATACACAATTTTAATGTTTATTAATTAAATTCAAGAAAAATTCTATATTTTTGTCTTATTTTAATTCAAATTCAAGTCTTTAGTCCTAACCGTTTATCCTGAATAACAATATATACATATGTATATAATAAAATAATTATATTTTCTTGTTCAAAAACTTTAAATTGCACAATATGTACTTAAAATGCGATATATTATATAGAACAAGTATATTTAGGTCATTAGATCAAGCATATCCAGAATCATGATTATATATTTTAAAATTTCACCGGTGGAAAAATTTTACTTACTACATAAAGGAAGAGGCTGAATTGTCGACAAGAAAAAAGGACAATACGATCGATAATACTGAAACTTTATACCGATTCGTTTCGTTGTTGGCAACGATTACCAAACAAAGCAAAAAATATCTACCTACCTACACTGATATTTTTATCTCTATAATAAAAAATGTAATTAATATTATTTACAGCAAATAATTTATTTAAATTTGACACACTAAAATTTTAATTTCTTTTCGTAATATTTGCATTTTTCTTTAATTACGTATTTACCTTCATTTGATGGGTGATATCCATCGTCAAAAACTTCCTCACAAATTACAGAAGTCGAACAAGGAGATCCCACACTTGACATAACCGAGATTTTTTTGTTTTAAATTAAAAAAAAAATGTTGGTATCTTACAATTGTTTTTTTTTACACTTTAACAATTTTTTAAAAATCATCTGGAAAACGTTTTATTATCAGCAAGGCGAGAAGAAAAAAATTATCCCTAATTTGAAGAAATAAATATTGCACAATGCACACACGAATCGATCAATCCTTTGAACGGAAGCTTCTTGAATGACAACAAAACAAAAATAACGCACATAACTTTAACTACCCCTTTCCAATAAGAAAAGCTTTTTGCAACCACTTTCCACTTTTAATTTTAAAAGCTTTTTTCCAGAGGAAAAACGTAATATATATATGTAAGTTGTATTTGACATTGAAAGGTGTTATCATATGCTTAGCAACTATGTACGCATTTCCATATTTCGTATTTTTGAAAAAGTTCCACAAAAGGTTTTTTTTCCGTAATCAATATACTATTCGTAAGTGCATATGTCAAGAGTTTATTTATTTTGTCATTGTGCAATTTAGTTCCAAATAATTAATGTTCTTATTTTAATAGTTTCTGGATTTACTATTATAGACTATACACTATACCATTTTGCTGAGCTGGCTAACCATTATAGTAATATTTTTGAAATTGAATATTATTCAAGTCAAGTGTCCCCAAAATTCATCCTCACGTTTACGGAATTCGTCTGCAGTTTTACTCAATTTCAATATAAGAACTTATTAATATTTCCTTTTTTTTCTAGCATACCCATTATGATGTAATTTTCAAGCGAGCGGGACAAACTCTTAAAATGTCAATATAACCCTGTTACACAAAATCTTCAACTATCAAAAACAGAATAGCTAACTTACAAATATCACAACACAAGCCAATACCTCAAAATTTAAAATCTTATTTCCAAAAACTCCAAATCCAAATCCAAATATATAATTTTTTGTAGTAACAATGAATAATTTCATATATTGCGAAATTGAGTCGGAGATTTTGTGATTTTTCGATTTAGGTTTTTGAGATTTTGTTTCAGAAATTTTGTTTTGGAGATAACGTACCGTACTCAACCCAATTTTTAATGATACTCATATATTTTTTGAAGTCGTCTATTTATTTATAATATTTCAGGAAAAGAAAACACAGGTAAATCGTAAATATAGTTGCAATAATTACTTTTGGCTGTCATAAAAACACGTTAATGCTGGAATTCTCAGTAGTCTCACATATTAACCTTTTTTACAACTAAATCTATATATGTTATTGATATCTGTCATCTTAGATCTTAATTCACAATTCGTAAAACGAAGTAACAATATATATATATTTCTGTGAGCTGGTAACATTAATTATTTTTCGCGGTTTTTTATCCACAAGAGAATTTATAGAAAATATTTTTCAATTTTGTTAATTATTTATTTATATTAAATACACAAAACAGAATGGATTATAATGTAAATTCAAACAATAGTTACTATCCTAACTACTTTTCAATAGACGATATTCTAGTTACTCAAGAAAAAGTTCAATGTACAGTAAATACAAAACTTCTAAAAATGGGTACATTATCATAATACTTTGTTTCTTATTCGATTATAGTTTTTTTTTTGTTTAGGTTTCCTAGATCCTGGAAGTGAATCAGAAGATCTTGAAGCAGGAAGGACAATTAATCTTCCATTATGGTATATAAAAGAGTTGAAATCAAATAATCCTTATTTCACGTTAGTTGTTTCTTGTTTCTAATATAACAATGAATGAAAGTAATTAAAATATAAATTTTTATATTGAATAGAGTTGTAGTGCCTGATATTTATAAAAATGTTCATAAAGCTGTTTGTGAAGCTGAAACAACAAATATTGAATTAGGTAAAATACATCCATTTTTCTATGAATATGGCCGATATTTAACACCTTATGACAGAAGTAATGTTGTTGGTCGTATTGTGTTTGAAACGATGAGACAGCGGGTTCGACATTTATTGGATATTGCTATAACTACATCAGATGATTCACAACCAGACCATAGACTTGAAACAATTGAAAATCATTTATATCGAAAAGGAGTAAGAACCAGTACTTTGGTAAACTGAAGAAATGTATTATTTACAAATTGGCACATATAAATATTTACATTTTTTAGTTTAAGAATTGGTTGCAATTCAAGGGATTGGAAATATGTCCTAGTGAAATGGTACAAGAACATTCAAAGAAACGAAAAAGACATACAATTAGTGATGATGAAAATACTTCTCCAGGTCAGTCATCCAAACGTTCGTCTGTCTGATTTTTTTAAGAAAAATATTAAAAAAATTTGTACAATGATTTTTTTTTAAATTTTATTAACTATAATATGATATTTATAAAAGAGTTAAACATATCGACTTGCAATTGCCAACACTTTAGTATAATCGGCACCTTTTGCTATAGTTTTTTCTTTCAATATTGTCCTTAATACAGTTGGTATAGGGACATGAATTCTTGTGCCTAATGGTGTTCCATTGTCATCAATTAAAACAACATTATTACTATCAAATTTAGGTTGTTTTGGCTTTTGATTCTGTTTACAACCAACAAGTATTCCTCTTTTCATTTGACCCTTAATAGCAACTAAAACTTTATCCCCAACATAACCAATACTTTGTTTATTATAGACATGAATACAACGTGGTGGTCTACCTTCAGCCATTGCTCTTTTTCCAATTTCACTATTATCCACAACTCTTAAACGAGCTAATTTTCGGATTTCATTGCATGGTGATGATGTATGAAATCCTTTATAATGCTGCTGTATTAAATACTTTCTAATATTGTGCAATATACTAAACGACATATTGGATTAGATTGTCAAATTTATATATATTATATATACAATATATATATATATATATATATATATACAATATATATATATATACAATATATACATATCCCTCAATGCAAGTAGATTCAAAAATGAAATTTAGATGTATTTTAGCGATTTCATTTTGGATTCAACTGATGATCAATTATTAGACAAATAAAAAATGAACTAATTCAGGAAGATGAATCCAAAATAAAAATGAAATTTAGATGTATTTTAGCGATTTCATTTTGGATTCAACTGATGATCAATTATTAGACAAATAAAAAATGAACTAATTCAGGAAGATGAATCCAAAATAATTTAAATCTGATTCTAAAATAAACCAAATTTGAAACAAAAATGAACTAAATGTGAAGCAAAAGAGAAGTGAATTAGAATTGCTAAAAGGGTAAATTGAAATCAAAAATAAAACTAAGGTCCAATTTTTAATTTCCGATGATTGGATTTGTAGGGTGGCTGTTCAGACGTAATGGCTCCTCCACTGTAATGCGTGGAAGGTGATCTGAGCTTAGGGTTTATTCTGGTGCGGCTCTTCAAAACATTTTGCTAGTTTCTAATTTTGTCTCTAATTTTAATTGCTATACTCATTACTAGTCTCTAATTTTAATTGCTATACTCATTACTTGACGGTGGGGATCGAGAGATTGTGTGCTTTGGACAGTGTCCGGTGTATAGGTGACATATGTGACGATGAAGTCGTGTCTTCCACCTCTCCTGACTGGCAGCAACTGCGATATTCTTGCGGTCCATGAAATGAGTGATTTCTCTTAATTTGTTTCGTAGGTGTAGGCCATTTTTGCCATTGAAAGAATTAACTGTGATTGCCGATTGCTATCCATGTTGTATGCGCTCGGAATTGAGCGTTGGATTCGATGCGGGACTGGAAGGTGTGGTTATGGTTGGATTGATGATTGGGACGGTAAGAAAAATGATTACGTTGTTTATTGTTTTTGTATTTTATTCCCTTAAAATCTGTTTTTAACCACAATAAAGTTAAAATATTTTATATTTACCATATTCCTTTATTAGGACATCATATTAGCTGAAATAAATTTTTTAGTTTTTATTTGAGTACTCAGGAATACAAGAGACTTTAATAACTTTATTGTTCTATAAAATTAGTTATTTTAATAATAAACTTTACGTTCCAGAAATTTTAGCTGATAAATTATAATATTTTTCAAACAAAATGCAAATAAAACACATATATTTCTTAAAATTTTCATTTTTTTTAAAAAATAATATTTATACAATTAAATAAAAAAAACCTTAAGACTATTAATACATTAAATATATTATTTGTACAAAAACAAATAATATAAAATTTGTGAACAATAATTATTTATTTAACGATAATTAATATAAAATAAAAATCTCAAAAAGCTATTCCTTAAATTAGTTATTTTACTAATGTTTTTTTGTAATTCTTTAATATAATTCTTCTTAAGTCATTGAAATAATTTATATAGGGAAGTAACATTATTTAAATAAAAAAAAAATATTATGACTTAACGTTTTTGTACTCGATTTCTTGTTTGAACTACATTTTTACCAGGACACCAGGCACTATTTCGTGACGATATAGAACGTTTTGCTGATGTAGAACTTACTGAAGATAAAGGTGATTGCATTAATTTAGTATGCAAGCGATTATTATTTTTAATTCTATATGTACTACAACTACTACTGGTAACTGTATTATTTAAATTTCTCAAATTGGTGTTATTATTATTATTTATATTATTTCGAAGTCTAGAATTATTATTATTATTTGCACATAATGCAGATGATGTAGAAGGAACAGAATAATTTGTAGTTGTTCTTCGAGATCTAGTTATTGGCCATATAGTAGCGACTTGTTCAGAATTTTGCTGTTGCTGATGTTGTTGTCTTGACCTCAACTTACATAAAGATGTAGCATTAGCAACAGTTGTTGATGAATTAACAACAACAGATTTTAAATACTCATCTGTAATAGATCTTTTTAAATGTTGTTGTGTTGATTTTTTATTTGCTGTTGTTTTGGCTTTTAAATCTTTGGATAATGAATTACGTGATCTTAAAGTTCTTTTCGTATAACGGATTGATTGTTTTGTTTCCGATATTGATAAATTTTCATCATTCGGTTTAATTGAAAATAATATTTTTGATGCTCTTGTACTTCGTGTAGTCGGTGTTGTTGTTATTGTTGATGTTAATTTTTGTGATCTATTTTGATTAATTTTTGGTTTAATTGGTTTAATCATTTCAATATCATTAATATTATTATCCATTAAAAATTTACATTTTGAATATTTATTTAAATTATTATCTACAATATTATTATTACTACATGATGATGGTGAGTTTATTTCACTAAAACTAGAAGATATTTCATTTATTTGAATACTTTCATCTAAAATAACTTCAATTAATTTCTGATTTTTGGAATTTTCTTCAAGAATGTTTAATGTTTTATCAACTTTTGTTATTGGTATACTAATTATATTTTCACATACTCTTTCTTCTGTATTGTTAAAGCATTCATCATTTAAAATTACATTTTGTGATTCATTTGATTGCTGTGGTTGTAGTGGCTCTTCAATTTTAGTAGCTCCTTCAACATCATAATTATTTGAATTTCGTTCAACTAAATTTGTATTTGTTGAACGAAAACTACTTGTTATATTAGTATGTTGATTATTATTTGTTGGTTGACTAATTTGACAATTATCAATATTATTTTGGAATGTTATTTGACGCGATTGTTGTTGTTGTTGTTGAAGTTCAATTCGAATAGAATTTTTAAAATTATTACTACTGTTATTTAAATTATTACTACTACTACCAGCACAAAAATTATTATTATTAATATTTCTCAATCTTTGTTCACATCTAGTCTCTAATTTAGTTAAACTATATCCATCTTCATCTAGCATACATGCCTGCTGATATTGCTGTTGCTGTTGTTGATTATTAATATTTGGATAATGTCGATAAACATGATCATGACCAGCTAAACCAGTTTCATTAAGACTTTGATAAATATGTTGAACATCTGATTCATCGCCACTTGAATCACTACTACTTCGACTACTGCTACTATTTTCATTTTCGAGACTTGATATTAATAGTGAATTATATGATTCAGCAAAACTTATTCCATTTGAATATATATCTGGTTGATTATGTTGTTGGTGATTAGATGTTGTTGGTGTTGATGTTGGTGATGCTGAACAACTTTCGAAAACATAATTTGATGAACTATTATCCATTATGGAGTTATTATCATAATATGAAAAATTATCACTACTATTATTATTGTATCGTTGTAATACGTTTGAATAATTACAAGAAGATGAATTTTGTGATTGTGAATAACAATTCTGCATAATCAAATCCTGATGATGATGTTGATGTAAATGATTATTCGTTAATGCTGTTGTTGTCATATGTAAATAATCTTCAGAATTATGTATATTCGGATTATTAATTGTTCTATAATCATCATCATGTGAATTAATTTCACCATCCATTTGAATATATTCTAAACCATATGATGTAGTTGTACATTGTCGGGAAATGTCTTTTTTTGGTAAACCAGGTGGATCCAACATAACTGTAACAACTGATGTATTATCAGCACGCATTTTACGTATATTCCAACGTTCTAATGCTTTATCTACTAAACATTTACTAGGATTACGCCATTGATTTGATAATACATTAGCACCACTCATATATGATAACCGTTCATTAACTATTTCCGCATCTCTAGCTATTTCAATAGAATCATTAGATGATATAACATTCCATAAACCATCGGTGCCAAATATAAGACATCTGAAATATTTTTTATTAATTAATATAAGAATTTTATTATTATTTGAATGAATAAAATCCTTGATTATTTACCTAAATGTCTTTGGATCAATTTTAACAACACAAACATCTGGATCTGGGCTAACAACAAATTGATTTAATGCTGAATTATAACTCCATAAATCACCTAAACTTCGGGCAACAGCCAAAAATGGTATTTCATCGAAAGGTGTACTTCTTCGGACTGGTCCTTTATGACCTGTAATTTCATAATTTTTGAAAAATAATTTAATTTAATATAATTTTAATTTTTTTTTTAATTATATTTACCAACTCGAGGCCTATTCCATACAACTCTCGGTACACCAGATTTTGTAACAACTTTACCACCCGAATTAATTATTCTAGCTTTTTCAATGTGACATTCTGGTTTATGATCTTGGGTCAATGGCTTAGCCTTCCAACATTTCTCACCATTTTCCTGATAACCCAGAACAATACCAGAATCACCAACATGTCCAATATATATTTTTCCTTTTCGAATAAATGCTATACTAGCAGTTGTTCCTGCAGTACTTGGTAGGCCAGTTGTTGTTTTTGGCCATTTTTCTAGAAAATTTCAAAAAGTTATCTTATTATTATAGTTAATAATGAAAAACGTTCAATTTAAATTTAAATGATTCTAAATGTTACGCCACTAATTTATTTACTTGATTAAACATCAATTTTGCGAAAAAAATAGTTTTCATTACATGTGGCAAGTTAGAAATTTTCATTTGAGCTTGAAAAAAAGATAAAGTACTTTTATATTTATAATGTAATATAATTAATAACCATTTGAAAGTGTTTTTACTTGTATACAATCAAGTAATACTGCTATTATCATTTTTACTACAAATTTATAATTTAGTTTTTTTCGAAATTTTTTGTTGTGTTGAAAATAATTTAAACAACATAATATACACACAATCAGCATTTTTGTTAATTTGTATAACGAAATTTAACTTTTTGAATATACTAATGATATAATTAAAAACAACGAACAAAACTATAGTTTCTTTGAAAACAATTACATATTTATTTAGGGATATACATTGATCAAGTAAGATCTAATTAGCTAAAGTGATATCTAGATAAAATAAGTTCTAATTAGAATTAATAATAGATTATTAATATACTTAATAAAATATGTGTAAAATTTATATAGACCTCCGAAATTAAACTAATAGGCCATACTCAAGAAATAGGATTATATAACATTATATAATTTCATAAACCCAAAAAACAAAACAGGATGCCAACTGGACCCCTAAAGCTACCAGAAGAATAAATGAGTAAAAACAAAAAACTTAGAATCGTCGTTTCTTGTGAATATTTGGGCTTTTTTTTATTTTTTATTTTTTATTTAATAAAAACCATTAATTAATTAGTAGTAAAAGTATTAAATATACTAATTTATAATTTATTAGAATAACCTTAAATAAAAAGTTTATCCAACTCTAAATAAGTGTAGGATCAATATAATTTCGGTATATTTTATATAATTTTTTTATTTGTTAGTAAATAAGAATTATAAAAATAACAAGGGAAGAACTGTCAATACTATTTACTTTTTTTGACATATATAAAGACGAATTTAAATTCATATTACATACATACATAATTTATCTTTTTAATCCCACCACTGTGTGGTTAATATGATGTGAAAGATATTTTTCTTATATTTTTTTTTTTTTTTTTGAAGTATACACTAGAATAAATAATCATAGCTCCTACAATTTCCATTAATAGCTATATTTTCCTCAAAAAAATATTGGAAAATTGTATGATTTCTTCATTATATGTCATCCGTTTTATATTATACAATTATACTCTATAAAATAAATTTAATATTTTATACAACAATCATTTCTTCTCTTTTACTCACCCTGTTTTCTCCACATAGCATAATGTGTTTGTATATAGCCTTCACGTATTGCTCTTAATACATCATCATCATTATCTGACCAAAATAGTTTTTGATTAACAATTTCATTCATTAAATGTTCTTTAGCAAATTTAGCTGCTTCACTGCCACCATGTCCATCAAATATACCAAAAAATGCATATTCTAAATCTTTTTCGTCTTCGGATTGTTGATAGGCTACCGAAAAGAAATCTTCCATATATTTTCTACCACCTTGACTACAATGTCCAGTTACACGTAAATTAATACCAATTGATGCTGGTGACATCTTTCAGTTTTTTTTTTTTTTTTGATTTGTTATTGTTTTGACTTAACTAAAACAATTTTCTTATATCCTCCAATTTTTTGTTTTCGAATACCACAAAAAATTTTATATTGTGTTAAAAATATTTTTTTTTTATCTAAATAGAATTTTAATTTTGTAAATTGTTGAAAATTAAATAATTATAATATACAATTTTTCTGTGTTGTTTGAAAACAAAAAACATGAAATATTTTCTCTATACTGGTATATATAAAAAAAAATTATTACACATTTCTTTTTTTTGCTTTATTATTTTATTTTATATTAGCAGCAGCGCGCTTTAAAAAGCAAAGCAGCAGAAAAACGAACAGAAAAATGATAAAATAAGAGACGAGGTATGAACAACAACACAAAATTTATTTCTGTGTTGTTTGTTATATTCCATTCGATCGAAATGGTTGAGTAACCTTTTTTTTTTGCTATTATATACTTTTATTTTATATTATATATATTTTTATATAATATTTTCAACTACATTCAAATAGAAACTATATTGAAAATCTTAAAATAAAATACAGTTGCTGGTTTGTTCATTTTAGATATTTTTTTGTTCATATTATATATTTTTACTTTTTTTTTTAATAAATCATCAAAATAAACTTTGTTTTCCACAATAATTAAGGTTAAGTTTTTACAAAATATATAATGTTTGTGACATTTAAATCGCGCCTTTTAAATTTTGAAGTTCTGTACATATTTAATATCCTCATTTAACACATATAATATATTTATATTATTTACACATGTTTATATATATTTAACGTACTTTCATATCAAAAATATATTTTTAGAAATTTTTATTTTAAATATGGATTTTAAATTTTTGTTATTGAATAACTTTTTATTTTAGCTGTAACTTATTTAAATAATTTTAAATTATTTATTTTCTTTTTTTTTTTTAGTTTTATTACTTGTTAATTAATTATTATTAATCAATTGACTTTTTTTATATTCACCACACAATAATTAAAAAAATTCTTATTATTTCAAAATTTTCCAAGTCGCCGCCGCGAATACCGAATATAAACTATATAAATTATAACGACTCTGTTCTGTTGTCGTTGTCGACACGAAAACGAAATTAGTCAGTTTTGGTTTTTGTATGAAATTTTTTTTTTTAATTTTTATTTTATTTCAAGGAAATTTTTTATATGCTTATATATAAAAAAATTAAGTATAAAAATATACAACATTTCAAAAATTTTAATATATAACTTTTCTCTTCTAATTTAATATATGTGACAGAGATAGAATATAAATATACAAGGGGGAGATTATTTCTTTTCACTGTACTATACATACAGGCATTATTATTTATAAAAGATGTTTAGTAATTTTGTATATATACATTTTTCATTGCTATATATATATATATATAAAAAAATTATTACGACCGTTGTCAGGCTGTCAAATATATTTTATCTCTTTCTAATAAATTAATTTTTCCTATTTAATATCTCAACTTTTTAAGTTTGAGAACTTTGGATGGATGATATTATTGCCAGGTTTTAGAGGTATACATAACATATATACAAAATTTATATATATAAAAAAATTCTGTACGTCGAACGTCGTACAATACAATATAAAATTTTCTTGTAGATTTGATAAATATATTTTTTTGTGTATATTATTTTTCCCGTCACATAATGATTATACAGCAGAAGTATAGAGTGAAGTGTCAAATACTATATGGCATTAAATTTTATATATGGCAGGTTAACTTTTTCTTTATAAAATTCTCCAACAAAATTTTTAACCACTTAAAAATAAAATAAAAACCAAACATTAATAGAATGAATATATAGCAATAAGTAGATAGTAGTGTAGTATAGTAAATAAAATATGCTAATAAATTCAATAGGTAGGTAGTCGATGATTAGTATCATTATAATGTACTAAAATTAAAAATTAAATTATCTACTGTGTAGCTAGACTTACATATAACAGATTTCAAAAATATAGATTATAATATCTATTGCTTTACCTTTAAAATTCGTTATTATTATGAATTATGGGTGGGTGATTAGTACTGTTATTAGTAAAATGGAAATGAGCTATTGGCAGAAATGTGGGTTTGTGTTGTACTGTGAAGTTTAAACTGTCAAACACAATCAAATTGTAGAATTAGAAAAACTTTGTTTTCCTAACGTTGAAATTTAGGATTTCTTTGGTTTTCTAGAAAATGTAATTATATTATTTATATATTTATATACCTATCTATTTTTTTTTAATTTAATTAGTTATACATATATCTATTTAACAATTTTTTTTCGCATTATTATTTTTTTCATTATTAACATAATTTAATGTTTCAAGTTAGAAAAATAACGATTTTATTTATTAAAGAAAGAAGTCTGAATTCGAAAATTTTATAATAAATATTTATTTTAAGGGGCTTGTTAGGACAATTATATATTTAGACAAATTAATTGAAAAAAGTATAATGGAAAAAATACAATTCTTTACCACATTTAGTTCTGTTTGAATTTCCTTTAAATTTCCTTTTATAATAAAATATGGATTTATAATTTTTCAAAATTTTCATGTCAATAGTTTTTATGTAATCCGTTATAGTTATCAAAAAGTGCACTTCCTGTTTGCGCCACCTACTGCAAATATATCTACAACAAATATTTTATAACGCAAAAACTCATAAAATCTATATTATATAAATTTACTTACTACACATCCATATATATTTTAAAAATATATAATATTAAACATATGTATATCAGCTTTTTAAATAAAATCGAAAAACCTATATATAAAATAATAAAACTCAAAATGTGAGTCAGAATAATTTTAATATGATATGATATTGTCTCTATATCTATATTATTCTCTCAACTACACAGAAAAAGCACATACATATACATAGATTGTATATATGCATTTCAAAATAGAATATAAAATAAAACCTTTTTTTATTCAGATTCAAGTTAGAAAACATAAATATAAATATATATACTAGAATTTAATAATTTTAATTTCTAAATTACATTACAAATTATAAGAAAATTTAAATAAATATTATTTCAATTTATTTTCACTTTACAATTTTCAAAATTATAAGAATACGAAAATATTTATATATATTATGTATGTATGTATGTATGTATGTATGTATCCAATCTTCAAACTTTTCATTATAAAAATATATCCATACAGAAATTAATTATAAAGACCTTTGTGTATAAGGGGAACAAACATCATAAAATATAATACCGAAGCAAATATTGTAGCACGTACGCAAGAAAAAAGAATGAGTATACAATTTATTTTATAATGCTGATTATTGAGTTTATATTATTATACATTATACAGGCATCTCTCGGTTTATCGAGATTCAATAAAAATTAGAATTTATACAATCAAAAAATAACTTTCCATAAATAGCCCAGCTAAATCAATGTGTAGAAAAATGGACAACCCTGACAACTCTTAGCAATATTTTCAATATCATTATTAATATTGATCCAGTAGTACTAATTTCTTCCGGTATAAATTTATGTTAATAATTAATCATAAATTCGGAAAAC
Organism: Rhamphomyia laevipes; assembly: GCA_963920725.1. Taxonomy (NCBI): domain Eukaryota; kingdom Metazoa; phylum Arthropoda; class Insecta; order Diptera; family Empididae; genus Rhamphomyia; species Rhamphomyia laevipes. Next base: position 465,436 of record OY987256.1, read on the forward strand.
CGTCGTGCTACTTTAATCAATTTTAATCAAATTAATGTCACGTAACGTTAATTTGTGATTTCATGAGCATTAATTCATGGAGCCAAGGACTCCTAAAAGGTTGAGAATTAAGTTGAATAACAAGTTAGATCGGGTTTGAGAGAATGCGGCTGTTGAATAGAATAGATCATTGAATAAAATATATATAGATTTTTTGTGGAAGCAGAACTATAGGTTTATTGAACATATTAAACTACATGCACTTCAGTTCACTAACAAAAACTGTCGTCAAATGATTTTTTTTACAATTTTTATTTATTTGTTAATTACAGAAAATGTTATGAGCCCCAATAAGATTTGGAAATAGAAACCGGCAGGTAACATTAGCTTAGATTCGTATCTACGTAGTCAGTGAGGTTAATTTTTTGGAAGAAGAGGTGCTGGCATCTCATTTATAGGCATAATCCATTATGTATGTAGTGTATCGAAATGCTACAAAGGAACAAGATACATAAATGAGGAGTGTGTGTGTCGAGCTTTGAGACACTCTAAACTTCATTTAAAAAAGATTAAAGAACTCTTAGTATTCAATAGAAAAAGCTATAGATTAGTAATACACTATTATAAGACACTGCGCTTAAGAAACATCTACATATATATTAGAACTGGCAGAATAGTGAATATATGAGGATGACACGGTGATGGAACCTATATTTTGTAACTGTAAGGGTCTAATGTATTGCCGACTGACGCACCTACATCTTCAATGATATGTGGTCGCTCCTGTAGATTTAATGATTTAATTTAATTATGGAAGGGATATTATGATAACTCGGATAGGTCCAGTGATACCGACAGTTTCAATATGTTCTCATTTACTCTGAATTACATAACTAACAAAACAATAGCTACACCATCAATGCTATTTGATAAATTCTGGGTATCGGAGTAGATATGGTCCATAAATTGCGAGTTGACTGTATTTTTTATATATTTTAATTTTATATAATCGCTATGTGTATAACATATATATTATATTTATTTATATATATAGCAGCAAATACACGAAGTAGGTAGAAATGAAATACCGACGAAAATTCCCAAGACTTTATATTTTATTAATGCTTGTGAAACACACACCCCATGATTTCATGGAAATTTTTGTCGTTGATGGTTATTTTATGTACCTACATAATATAAAATATTTTATTTTGTGACTTAAATATAATTTTTAAAAAGAGGTAGGGTGTGTGTCTATAATAATTTTTTTCTGAAAGATTATTCAGATTTCATTATGAAATTTCTTTTGTAATTTTTGAATCGGTTTGATTTCAAGATATATATAGTACAAATTTTAAAATTTGTGTACATACCTAGTAATGGAACAAAAATAAAATATTTGTGTTTTCTTCAAGTTTTACAAGAAAATAATAAATAATTGGAAATTTTGTTCGAAAATAGAGATACTAAAATTTATATTACGTCATTTAAATCGGTTAGTATATACATAATTAAACATTTCTTATTCCGAAAGTTGTAGACGTACAATTATTATTATTACGATTATTACTGATTTCGAAAGTTATACTATTTCAATGATTTTTAAACATTTAAAATGTATGACAAATCGGAAATGCTAAATGAGAAATACAAATGAAGGTAGTTTTTTGAATATGGAATTTGTTCAATTTAAATATTACATTCCATTAGTGCCATTTGTAAAATATCGTTAATAGTCCGTTGGTTGAAACATCGTTATTCGTCATATTTAATTATAATTTTCGATATTGCGTCTACTTTATGGATCTTTTAGCATCAATCGAAAATTAATTTAATTTTAAATTAATTATTTATGTTTGGTATTTATCTTCCGTTATGTCAAGTATATTTTTCATTATTATGAATACAAAATAATTGAAATAGGTTAGATAAAATATACTCCACCGAAATATATAAGTTTTAAACATTTTTTTTATAAAGTTGTATAATTAGAAATAAACATATTTATACAAATTACATGATGCCATCATGCTATACAACAAATAGACAGCTGCCAAAAGCTAGCGAATAACAAAGACGGAGTCTAAACGATAGATAATAATCAAAACATATATAAAGAGGCAGGCAAATTAATCATAGCAAACCACAGCTTTTCTTAACCTGTGAAATTATAATATATTTTCGTAAAATATTGCATTATCGTTGAAAATCTTTACATAACCGAGTTCAGTATATTTCTGATCTTCCGATTTTACTTTTTCTTTGTGTATTCCATGCTATAGTGTTTATCTAGTTACTTAACTAACAGGGTTTCGGTGCGCGATCCATCTCCATAACAGTTATAATATCTATTGTTAATTTGTTCTTGGTTGGATTGCAATGAGTAATGAGCCATAGTTTAGTGTTGGATATACTTCCCGGCCATGAAATCTGCTTATTATGGATTTTCTCAAATTTTTTTTATTTTTAAATGACAATTCAATAATTTTCTGATTTTCAACGAGATAATTTATTTGTTAATACATTTTAATTATTAACATAACATAATCTTTGATTTAATTTGATTTATAATAACATCATTATTGTAATTTAATTACAATATATATATGAAAACAATGGTCTACTTAACAGCCTAGATTATTAATGTTTAATATTTTGGTTTAGAAAATTCATTATTAAAATGAATGTACATTTTTATCATATTTCAAGGTTAAAATTATCAATACGATTCTTACTAGATTTTGCAAAATTAAATATTCGACAAATATTAGTTTTATTTTGAGTAAAGGCGTTAGTTAATACTGCTTTAAAAAGCTTCTACAAAAATTATGAAGGTGAATACTAAATTTTATAAAAATATAAGATTCGTAAATATCTAAAATAAAATAATTAACAAAATAAAATACGGCTATTTGGATGTGATTTAAAAATTAACATAATAAATATCTGGGATATAGGGAACATAAGGGTTACACAAAAAAAAAATCTTTTCAAATTTTTAATGTTATTAATTAAGTTTTGAACAAATAGCATCTGTATATTCTGAACATTTTGCTTTACCACCTAAATCACCAGTTAACATTTTGCCTTCTTTGATTGTTTCAAAACATGCTTTCTCAATTTTATCTGCATGTTCATTTAATTTAATATGTCTTAACATCATAATTGCAGACAGTAAGAGTGCTGTAGGATTAGCTAAATCTTTACCAGCTATATCAGGTGCTGTTCCATGAACCTAAAAAGACGAAAAGATCACAATTTAAACTATGTATTATTTTGCTCTTTAATTTTGTTACAGCTTCGAATAGTGCACCATTAAGTCCCATATTTCCAGACGGTGTTAAGCCTAAGCCACCAACTAAACCAGCACACATATCTGATAGAATATCACCATATAAATTTGGCATTACCTAAAATTATGTCATTTCTCATTTGTTTTTTGTCTAATTATATATTTAATTCAATTTTACCAAAACATCATATTTGCCTGGATCCTGTACCATATTAAGACATACAGTATCTAAATAACGTTCTTCAAATTTAATTTTTGGGAATTTTTTGGCACTTTCACGTACACATCTCAAAAATAAACCATCAGACATACGCCTATTAATTAAAATATTATATAACACAATTATGAATTTTATAAAAATCGTCTTACATAATATTTGCTTTATGGACAACAGTAACTTTTTTTCTATTATTATCTGAAGCATATTGGAAAGCATAATCAGCTACACGACTAGAAGCTTCTTCAGTAATTAATTTGATACTTTGTACAACACCATCAACAATTTCATGTTCAATCCCAGAGTATTCTCCTTCAGTATTTTCTCGAATTGTAATAACATCAACATTATCATACAATGTTTTATAACCAGCTAAACTTCTGCACGGTCTTACATTTGCGTATAAATTAAATTCCTTACGTAAAGTTAAATTTAAAGATCGATGTCCTTTACCAATTGGTGTCATTAAAGGTCCTTTAAGACCAATTTTATTGCGGTTTACAGAATCAATAGCCGGTTGCGGAATACCAAAAATTCCATCAGGACCCTAAAAGAATCAATTAGAAATGTTTTTAATTTTAATTATTATTAAAATATAAATTTTTCTAATATTATAAACATCTAGCATGTATTAAAAATATAATTGAATATATAGAATCTTATTTAAAATATACTGAATATAATGCGAGTAACTCACTTTTACTGGTGTAACATCAACGGGTTCCCATTCAATTGGAACATTTGCAGTTTCAAAAATTTTTTGTACTGCAGCAGATATTTCCGGTCCAATGCCATCACCAGGAATTAAAGTTACTTTTTGACTTTTGGAAGAATATGTTCGTCCGTGAATACTGGGGGCAGTAACCTAAAAATATATAAGAACACAATATGATTTAAAAAATTATATTAGGCACATTAGCAGCAGGTTATATTGATTATACAATGTCAAAAGATTACATAATTTTAAGGTTAGAATTTTTCTATGAAAGAACATTTTCTTCACTTAATAGTAAATTTCTAACTATCATTTTCATTGTTAGTAACAAAATATATTTTAAAAGCATAATACAATTAAATAGAAATAAAATGATAAATGAAGCATGAAAATAAAATAAATTTTTATTCGTTTTCATCGTGAACGTTATGCATAAAATTATACTGACCGATTTAATGATTGAATCCTTTTTAACATTAATAACGCCACTTTTAAAAAGATTTAACTAAAATATATTTAAATTAAAAAATATTAAGCTAACATAACTAAAACAAACCAGACATAATAAAGAACTTAAATAAAAAAATAGGAATTTATAATTTTCTTAAAGTAGAAATAGTTTTTAAATATTTCTTTAGCCTTTAGGTCACAAAGTTATGACTTTGAACGTTATTGGATTTATGTTGTCAGTAGATAATCAAAAGAATTTTATATATACAATCAATATAATATATCTTACAAATTGTTTAATTAAGCGTGCAGCCATTTAAATTAAGTTATTTCAAATTTCGTATATGGACCGAAATATAAGTTTTTTTTTATTTTTTTTTGAAGTGTACAATTGTCCGTCGTGTGAAAAAAAACAAAAAAACAACGAAACGAAATTGAACATGCGCCGAATTATCATGAAAGTAGTGTTGCCTTTATAATATAAATATATATTTCGCTGCAAAAAAATGCTATAAAATCATTGGGCGAAAATTTTGAAATAATTTCATATACAATAAAATTTATCGAATTGGATTGCATACAATACTTTAAGAGCCTTTTCACACTAAAAGATTTTTCAGACGTCTGAAATTTTTTTTGAAAAATCTTTTAGTGTGAAGAGGCTCTAAGTAAGGGCTAAATTTCAAATTTCAAGCGTTCTAAATCTTTCGATTCTATTCGTTGCGATTCGATTTGAATCGCATTTATATCGATTTTTAATACAAAATATATTAAGACGTCAAATTTTAACTTTACTGAAGGAGTCGGTACTGAACTGATCGATATTCTGTAGCCCAAGCTTTATTACACGTTTTTATAATAATAATATCTATCAATCCATATCGCATTGAAATCAGTAATTTTAAGGTGGATTTACTTATGCGATATTTTCCTGCTGCGAAAATCAACGATTTATTTGTGAAAACAATTTCGACATATCATATAACATATATCAAAAAAAAAACTATAAATTATGCTATGAAGATATATTGTTGTTTGCATTTGTTTGCATGTAGTTTGAGATAATATTGTATTCTTATATTAAAATTTCGGATTCAATTTTGAATCAATCTAGAATCAGGAAAATTAAATCAGAATGGTGCTAAAAGGGTAAACTCAATTAAACATGGATTTTGTAAAGACTGCTCAGACTGCGACGAAAAATATGGAGGTCGTTCTGTTCTGCGGCTGTGAGCTGCCGCAACCATTGTTTCTGATCGAAAAAACAGCCGCACGAGAAAAAGCCGTATATATAATACGGCATAATTATGACTCTCCTCTAGTCGATGACTCGTTAGAACGATTAAACCCAGCAGTTAGTCTCGCCGCTTTTCATTTGCCGTTGGCGCTGGTAATGGTAGGCACACTCAAAGCAGCATCAGTTGTATATTTAGTACATTAATTTATTTACAAAAATATTGTGTTGTGTGTTGTGTTGAACATTTTTTTAGTATTAATTATTAAAAATGCCTCAATTAGAAGAAATCATATTAATTTTAGTGTCTATTTTTTAAGACAAAGTGACATTTCAATCCGGCATCGCGGCAAAAAGTTGAAATTGAACCAACTTTGTTGCGGCAGTGCGGTACCAACGGCATAACTGCGTCGAGTTTGCTTACATCCATATATTTTCTAACATTTCAACTTTATTGCGGCGCGGCACGAACGGCGAGAGTAACTATAGCAAACCGTAGTTTTATTTTCACTATTAATAAATTTGATTTGGCGTTAAACGGTTAAACTATTAATAAATTTGTTATACCAATGGTTCGTACTTCTACGACTCGATCAATACCATCATTATTGCCAGTCAGGCATTGTTAATAAATTATCATTTAAAGAAATATTATTTACCTTACCGAAACTGGTTCTCGTCTTAAACAAATTGTGGGGATGGGGATTGCCCAAATCAAAATGAATATACCATACCTACTCTATTATGTTTATAACTGAAAATACTAAATATAAATATTCAAGAATTAGTTTTCTACAGTTGTGAGTGCTTATTTATTATAAATGATGAAGGCAATTGCATCATGACGCCGCATTCTAAAATCGGGGGAATCAAAATTAAAGAAATTAAATATTAAAAAATTATATAATTTTATTACTTTGTGAATTTTTGATTATATATATGATATTTTTTTAAATGGACGCTTCATTAAAAATCTTTCTCATACTGTAGGTAGATAGATGGTCTTGCCGTTATGATGACTAATTTGTCCGAAAACTGGGCAATTTAAAGCATTACAACATTTAAAACAAGATGATCAAGATCATGATACCGTATATACGGTATCAACTCAAGATAGAAATCAAGCTTAAAATAATAGCATTCAAATTTTGAATGCGCTTTTTGATGACATTTTAGAAGTCCGCTTTGAATCGTTTCCGACTTAATGTCACTAATAAATTACAATCAATATACATTGATCTGTCATTATCTGAACATTAATTGTCTTATAAAATTATAACATTGCCTTGGGGCAGCAAAAACACAAATACGGCACTGGAACGCAAGCTTTAAAAAGAGAAACTGACTTTTAAAATATTTTTCTTGATATTTTTGAATGATTGTTTTATTTTTTCATCATGATGTGTTTATAATTAAACAAATGACTATACAATTACAAATTAAATATACTTTTTTAAATATGAAAATTATTTATTTATCAATTTGATGAATAATATCTTCATCTTCAGGATTAAGTTCAACATCTATTAAACCAGATTCTGCTTTACTATGTTGTTCTTGATTATCAATATCATCATCTTCTTCCTTATCAGATTTATTATCATCTGAATCTCGAGTATTAACTTGTGTATATAATCTTGGTAAATTTTGTAATACATAATTTGTTGTTTTTCCAGCATTTGGTAAATTCTCCTTACTTTCACAAATATTATAATATTTATTATATTTTTCAATATTGTCCAAATTATTAATGTTATTATTATTCGATGATGTTGATAAATTAATAGCTGATGTTGTTTTTGATTCATTTCTTGGTACTGGTACAGTAAATGCTGAACCATGACGATATTTACCAATTGTTTCATTTTCATTCAAATTTCCTGATGTTGAATTATCACTTTTATTATTTAATGGTGATGAATTATCCTTTTTACGATCATAAATATGTCCAGATACACGTAAATCAATAAAAAAATGTAATGGATCTATACCATATGGTGAATAAATTGGTGGATACCAAACTGGAGGTGGTGGTGGTGGGATAACTACTTGATCTGATGTCGATAATACTGATGATGCTGGTGAATCTGGTATTACAATTTGATTAAGTGGTGTACTATCATTACGTAAATCTGAATGAAATTCATTATTTAATTTATTTTCATTTAAATTTATTCCAGATTGTTGGTGATGTTGTTGTTGCAGATGACCAGTTGATATTTTCAAATGTGTATTTTCTTTACTTGAATCTAATATATTTTTAGAATATTTGGATGCAATTGGAAAAAGTTGTTGTTTGCATGTTGTTAATTCTAATGGTTTTTCAACATTTTTCTCTTCTAATTCTCTACGTTCTTTTAATAGTTCATATGGTCTATGTTGTTGTTGACTCCATGAACGTTTCCTTGGCCGTCTAGCTAATGCTGCTTGTTGTAATTGTATATTTCTAGCATTCTCATTATTTTTAGCTTGTACAAGTGAACGTAACATATCACTAAAAAAGAAATTATTTGGACCAACAGGCGCTGAATATAAATATGGTGGAGTTGCTGCTAATAAACGACTTACAAAATCTGGATTACGCATATCATGAATACTAGTTTTTCTTTGTTCTTTTGGCGATGATTGCTGTTGTTGTTGGTTATTTTGTTGGTCTTCGGTCATTTTGAATATAAAATTAATTTTCTGTAAATGAAAATTAATAAAAAATATATAATTTATATAATTGATTTAATTTTTAAAATTGTAATTCAAATAATATAAGTATTTGTTTTAAAAGGTAAATAAATAAAACTTTATCTGATAGGGTAAAAGACTCTTTATATATATACATATAACTAAAAGAGAAGAAATTTCCCAAACCATATTGGTAAGACAAGACAATATATAGTTTCTTAAAAGTATGTTTCTTTAAATAAGAAAAATGTCCTAGACAAAAATAAATTGTAAATGCTTTACAAAAGGAAATGCAATTCAATTAGTTATATTTAAAATAAACACTTAATTTAAAATATAATAGAAATAAATCTCAGTAGGATATCCTTTTATTGTCTCTACACAATGATAATCCATATAATGGTAAATTTAATAATTATCTGGAATATTATTTATATAATTTAGTTACTTATTTTAACTATATATGTATTTAATAATGGGTATTTCACTAAATTCAAGCTTTTAAATTTAATAAGTTATTTAAAAAGGAAAAAAATGTTTTTCGTTTTTCAAATAACAAACAAAATTGAATTAAAAGTAAATGCATAGAAAGAAAATTAAAATATTTTACGTATAGTTTTGGAATGATGGGCACGGCTTGATTGTTCCCAAAAACTCAACTTAACTTAAGTTGGTCTTTATCAAAATTTCGGAATTTTATATATTAAATATATTCTTGATGTCCTGTTAGAGATCTGAAATTTTGTATACATACGTTCCTGAAATTTGATCACCTTAATGCGCTGTTTTTAACAAACCCCATGATTTGATCTACCCCTTAGTTAGTAGCTTTTATGCTACCAGTTTTGCAATTTGAAACTTATGGCAAAATGTTAGTAATTGTTATAAAAATATGTAATACATAGTAAAAATATACTTAGACTCTGTCTATACAAACAACCACAATGAAATTCGTTTCAATTTTAGTATTATTTACAGAAGAAAAAAAAACAATGCAAAAAAATATTATTTTTTATAATTATTCGAACATAAAAACTTATTTTAATATGTTTTTTTTTTTGTTGAAAATATATCAATTAAAAGCAGATATACATATATACAAATAGCATTAAGGGTTATTAAAAACATTTTATAATATATATAATTAACATTAGTCAAAATTATAATTCAATATTTAAACATAAAAATAATTTATATTAGTTGCAAAATAATGAAAATGGTAAATCCGCGGCGGCTGTTATGAAAATAAGGATATAAAAAGGGCTATATGGAGAAGATAAGATCATCTCACTCTAACAAATTAGTGACGAAGATGTTGAGATTATTGTAAGTTTTACATAAAAGGTCCAGATCGACGGTAAATTAAATTTTGTCCAACTTCGTGAAGTGTGGTTTTTATCTGTACTTCCTTTATGGTTGCCTACATATTTTAAGAATCTGATGGCTACGTCGAATTCTTAAAGTAGTAGGCCAAAAACAATCTCTATCTTGGAGTTTCATATGACATATCATTATAAACTAGTAGCTATTTTCTAATAGCTATGTTTAACTTATTTCTTAGTGCTAGCTTAAAGATAATCCTTCCTTAATCTTTCTTCATCCACAATAACATTATTTTCTATTTATCATTTACAATTTATTGATAAGCTTAAGTTTAATGTTGATTGATAATGTTGATTGAAGTAAGCTTAAGTTGCAAGCTTAAGTCGGAATCAAATTTGAGCTTAAGCTCTCAATGTGAAATCAGACATTAATGTTTCAAAAATGTTGGAATTTGCTACTATACAAAAATTATGGTTACGCAATTACATAAAAATAGCAATGTAACGAAAATTTTGTATATCATTAGAAAAAGCCATTTTACTCATATTTGGGTTATCCCTGTTGTGCTGTTAATTAACAAAATATTTAAAGATAATTTAGCTAATTAGATTTTAGATTGTGATGGCTAAGCATCATTGTATTGCCTGGAAATGTTTAATAACTAATTATATTTTTTATATAAATAAATACCATGATAGATTATTATAAGTTACATTACAGCAAAATTTGTCATTAATTATTTAATTTTTTTTAAATAAAAATTATATTTTTGGGCATTATTTTGAATTATATATAATAGAAAATGATTGATATTGTTCATCAGAAATGACAATACAGTTCTCTGCAATAAAACAAAATACATCATGGATTTGTCAGAGATAAAATGCAACAACTGTATGCTCCTCCAAATCATATCTGCAGCAACTGTAAACGCATTTTTACCCGAAAGGGTACCGCGAAAAATCTATATACTGATTCTGCTGTCAAGAATTTACATAATTCTACATTTCGAATAAATTTTAATATTTTTATTTAATTATTTCGACGAAAGAAATATTTATTTAAATTTTATAAAATAATTAAAATGGTGTTTTTTAAAACTATTTTCATTGAATCAATATAGTAAGTATTTCTAGTAATTCTTTATTCAAAATGTCGTAAGATAAATTGTTTTTTTTTTTTCCACAAAAATATACTTTGAAAATCAGATAAAATCCGAAATATATTATATAAATAAAATAAAAACTTTTTCGTTATTTGTTTGTGTCTAAAAAATGAAAATACACTTAATTGCTATTGAGAAAAGTAAAATGATTCCTCATTTTGTTCAAGGAGATTTAGCTCAACCTTTTTGGTGTTTTTCTTCGAGAAATTAAAGAATAACTTTTAAGACAACGTAACGTAAACTGTTAATTACAAAATAAAATACTATATAAAATAAAATTAAGAATTAAATGGGTGTGCACACATTTTTTTTAAGGAAAATTGTTCATTTCTGTTTCTAAATTTAAAGTTAATTTTAATATTAATTTCATTACAAATTAAACATTTTTTGATTTCAATTTAAATCATTTTTCATAAAGTCATAACAAATTTTAGTAAATATATAATTCATATACTTGTATGATCCAACAGGATTTCCGACATAATTTGGTATAGACAACATTAGAAATATTCCTCATTAATTTGTAGGATAACACTTTTACCGAAATAATTTGATATACACTATCAAATTATCAATAATTTGATATACACTATCAATGACTATCACTCTATGAATGGTAAAAGGTGATTTGAGGTGCTTTCGAAGTATGTATGCTATCATCAGTATTTAGATTATCATGAATTTCTCAACGCGAGTTGAAGATACGTGGTTGTATCGCCCCACTGGGTTAAAACAAAAGTTAATTCGAAAACGCTATCTTATCTTATATACAAGTTACAAAATCTTACAATTTTATACCTCCCGAAACAAATAGAAATTACAATATCTCGGGAAAATTGTATTTGTAAAATTTCAATTCCACTACAAACTCTTCAAATAGTTTATATTATATGGATATGAAGTAAAAACTTAATAAAAATTTTAATTAGTTATAAAAATATTATTCTTTAGAATAATTAGATTATTTTGAATGAATTTCTATAAATTAACTCATAAAACCATATAACCACCAAAGTATATATTAAAAAAAAAAACTGAATAGACCCTTAATTAACATAATCTAATTTGAATCAAAAAAGCAAGGAAAAATGGATTGACAGACCAGTTGGTGCCACCAAAATTATTATCATTATCATAATAATAAAATCTAAAAATTTAATTGTTAAGGTAAAAATGAGGAAAGAGGGAAAACTTTTACAAGAGTTATAAATTATGAAAATTATATTCCAGAATGAAAGATTAATTTTTGTTTTTGTTATGAAATTTTGTTATATTTAATTTTTTTTTTTTTTAAAATATATTCTGTGAATATCAAAAAATTTTTATATACTATTAAAATTATGTAAAAGTTCTTTTTAAATTGAAACTGAAAAGATAAATTAATATTTTATTATTATGGAATTTTATTATTTAAAACAGTTATGAAATTAAATATGATAATAATTTGTACGTATATATAGAACAGTTTTAATATTGTAAACATTCACTATAAAAAAACGGTGAATCTGAATGTATAACATTTTCCTGACTATAAAGGACGAATTTGGTATGTAATATTTTAAAAGAGGAATGAATAAAGTTATAAGTTGTTATACGATTTGTAAATGTTCATACATTTGTTAAAATATTATACAAATGGAGTATATTTTATTTAAATAAAAGTTTATTATAATTATAGAATCTGGAGCGATTTATTTCATCTTTAAAATTCATTATGTACATTACATATATCATGATATGTATATACAGTGGCGCATTGGTATGTTTGCCGTCCATAAGGCAATTTATGTTTAATCAACAAATTTAATAAATGATTTGTATGATTTATAATAACAATTGACAAATCAATTTCTATTGATTGTAATTTTAAATTCGTAGCATTAAATCGCAGTCGATCCAAAGCGGATTTCTAAAATTTTACCATAAAAGCGTAATCGAGGCGATTCATCATTTGCGCATGTTAATATTTTGAGCTTGGCTTCTACGGTATCAACTTCTGATAGTTTGTGTAATGGTTTGTATAGTTTTCGTATACAAAGCTTTACAGGTATCATAACAGCAAGATCATTTAGTATCAGATAAATTTTTAATGGATCGTCCCTTTAAAAACAATATTTTCTATTGGAACATTTTATTGAATAAAAAATTCACAAATATAAACATTAATTTTTTTAAAGTTTACTTTTAATTATACATCATTTAATTACAGATTTCATAAATTTATTTAATTTTGAATATGTTTTATGAAATTTTGCAAAATCATTTCGATTGGCGTCCCTAGACAACTGACTATATTTGCCTATGTTAGTAAATGCGCCCATGATATATATGTTAATATTTTGAAAATGTGTAAATAGGATATGTTAATAAACTTTTTTATCACGTTAAGGAAATTATACGAAAAAGTTTTGTGATTTGGAAACAGTTTTGAAAACATGATAAATTTGATTTGGAAAAAATTATGTTATTTGAATTTGAAACCAGTCATGTTATATATATATATAAATATAATTAAAAAAATAGGAATTTCAAACACTTGAATTCAGTTCTCCCGCATAATCTGCAAACTTTAACTTATTTGGTTTTACTTATCTGTAAATTATAAAAGATTAGAATCGTCATATAAATTTTTACGTGATTATTCACAAATTTGAATGGTATGAATGATAGAATGTAAAGGATCTAGCTGAAATTCGAAGTACCAGTTTTTATCAATAATATTTACTAAGCCAAACGTTTTATTGCTTACTGTTTCTTAAAATAAATTCTAAAATGTATCCAAAACGTAAAATTTATTCACAAGCTATATATCAAATACTGTGTGACCAAATGCTCTTAAATAGTGCTCATAAAATTTCTTTAGCTTTATTTTTAACTAATCGTAACATAATCTAAAATCTAATATAATGATAAAAGAAAGCATATAATTTTGTGATTTCACCATTAATGGTAAGACATAAAAAATTAATTAAAGTATGGATGCTTACGATATTTCATGATGATGAAATACACAATTACTGTATTAAATACAATGAATTATATTAGTATGATGTTTATACTAATTCATTTATCTAAATTATGTTTTTTTTTTATATAGTAATTAATTTTTTGCGTGATTATTATTATGAAGTATGTATAGCCAAATTATTTATATGAAAAAATGACTACAATTTTTTTTTTTTTGGTAACCATTATTCAGGACACCATTCACTTATGATAACTGATAACCAAAAACAAATAGAATAATTTTTATGACAAATATGAAATGTATTTAATTTTTTATAATTATTAACAATTATTCAATCACAATTATTAATTATTTAATAATATATTTGCTAATCATTTTAAAAAAAATTATATTAGATGAATTTCCTTTCATATCTTTTAAACCTTATGATAACAAATATTTTCAAAAAACGTTATATATTATTTAATAATTGAAAATGAAAACATATACCTAATAAATTTTAAAATGTTAACGGCCGAGTTGAAGATTAAACTTTTGCCAGAGTTTAAGTTTCGGTTTAACTTATTTTCTGATTTTTCAGTGCAAACTCAAAGCTAAGTCTTCCTTAAATTAAGGTTTTACTTAAGCCATTACATTAATTTTTATGGTACCTTATCATTCACTATAACATTATTTTCAATTATCAATCATAATAATTCATATTTTTTGGTTTAGCTAGCTAAGCTTAGGAAAAAATTTGATTGAAAAACCTAGTGAGTTTAAGTTGCAGCCGTAACCTACACAATCGGTTTAGTTAAGCTACCACTGTGAAATTCATTAATCATAACTAATCAAAATTCAATTAATTAATTATTTATTCCATAAAATTTTTAATAACAACTATATAAAAAAATGTATTCACATATGTAAAGAGTTTTTATTCACATATATAACCCATAATTATTAAGAATTTAACCGAATAACATATACTCATCAATCATCATACTGGTCTGAAATTCAGTAAAACGACCTTTTTTTATAAAGAGGGTACGTTTGGTTCGTTTCAATCATAATTTTCGCGATTTAAATATTAGTTTTATTCCTAAAAAATGAATTTATTATAAGCTATTACATATATATACAACAAATAACATGTGAATTTATTTGTCCACCACCCAAGGGTGTAATATACATGTTAAGGTTCATTCATATTGCATATAGAGGTCTATATACCCATACATTATGTATAGTATTTTATGATATGTTAGAATTAAGTCTGATAATTTTATTTTAAGGGTTGTAAAATTGAATAATAAATACAACAATTTAGGGGTGATAAAAATATATGATTGGATCGTTGTGGTTGGGATAGAAAAAGATGATTCAATTGAGTGAATACTTATTGTTGATGATTGCCAAAACATTAAAAAGCATAATACGGTATATTATCAACTCAAAAGATGTGAAAATATCTCACCGTATTATAATATGATATTTGTAAAAGTGTATATGATCGTCCTTGACAATCGTGGTTAAATTTAAAATGATTTTCATTTTATTTAGAGTAATCTCGATAATTTTTTTAAGTGCTCTGTGTGTGTACCTCTATAGTAAAATCTATTTTTTATTTTATTTATTATAAAATGGGGAATTGAAAACAATTGAATCTTATTTGTTAACTGTCAGATTATATATATTCAAAAAAGTTGTGTATTAAAAGATGTATGTATATACTATATAGTTAATAAGGGTTTAAATTATTTAATTTAAATTTTAAAGTTTATTTAATTTAATTTTTAAAGCTTAATGATAATTACGCTTAAAAAATATGGATATTTATCAAAAAATATTTGTTAGATTTTATATTAAATAAATATTATAGTTTGAGAAGAGTTAGTCGTCAGGAGTAGCGTACCTGTGAAGGGATATGTTTTACTATTCTTAATCTTTCTGAACCAATCAATAAAATTATGTTTAAATTTTATGTAATAATGGAGATAATTCATATTTTTAATATTTAGATAAGAAACTGCGTCTTTAGATCTATCCAATTTTAAAAAAATAATTTGTCGAAACATAAATTTGGGGAGAAACTCAAATAAATTATTATCAAACTAAGTATATAATGGTTTAATTTAGCTAATTAGGTTATTACATAATGTATGATCCAGTAAAATTTTAAATCAGTATTGAAATTACTCTTAAAACTTATTTTAAATATAGTTTTATTACTTATAGTATATACTATTTGTTTTATAATCTATTTTAATTAATATAAAAAACCATTATTTATTTATAATTTTTTTTAATTCAATTAATTTTTCCAATAACACTAATAATCTTTACACTTTCACTTTACTTGATTTTAATCTAATAAAAAAAATCTATTTTTCAATTTTACGATTCTGTATGCAAATTTACAATATTCAAAATAGGATAAAAAAAAACTATAAATTTACATATAAATTTTTTTAATCCATCAAAATTGAAAAACCGTCGGTAAATACAATATTTTTTTTTCCAAATAATTTTTATGCTTTTTTACAGAAATAAAAAAAAAGATTAAATAAATTCAAATTGCAACACACCGAACGACACAGAAAACAAGTTGTTCCGTCTCCGGTGACAGTTTAAAATCAAATGAATCACACCAGCCTTGATGATGATAGCAAAAAAGTACCAAAGCACAGGAATAATATTTAAAAATAATAATAATAAAAAAAACACCCTCCTCAAATTAAGGGTTGCTATACACACCGGCAATGATATAATATACCATCTCCTTTCATCTAACTGGGAAAATCAAACAACAGAGTAGAGGAGGATTTAAAAAGGATTCGAATCAGATTGTAAAATGGATAAGGTAATTAGTGGTAGTATAGGTTTTTTTTTGTTTTATTAAGTGCGGTAATAAAAAATAAGTTTTTGTAAAATATTGGAATATAATGAAGTTAAGTAAGGTTATTTAATTTATGCTTTGTTACTCTACATAAGTAATATTTGTATATGATTAAGCTAAATTATCATGTCAAAAGTATTGTAGGTTTACTGTCGAAAATATCATAACAGTATCCTTACGAGATGTAGATTAAGATGAAACTTACATAACAATTATAGTTAAATCGTATATACGACGCATAAAAATGAGAGGACCATATGAGAGAAATTGAATTTAATTGAGTAATATGAAAGGATATGGTGCAAAAACAAATTAATTTGTTACACTACATCGTACCATTATAAGTCCCTGTGGCCCCAATGGAGTAAGTGATTCTGTGACAAGTTTTTTTATTTTTTTACACGCGATTCCTCTTATTTTTTGATCGCCCATCTTTTCAAATTGTCATATTTTTCAGCCTCCCACTGTCCCCTAAGACCTTATTTAAGTACAACCCCTTACCAAATAATTTATAATATACCAAGAAGTCACATTCGCATCACATATTAATTTTATACCGGGTCACTACATCATTTTATGCCGGATGACTACTGTCGCAAATAATAGTTTGATGAAGTCTTGCTAGCTCTTAAAGTGGCGCAGTTACTCATTACGTTACTGCCTTTGTGGTGTTCTATTTAATATTTCTATTTTGTTTTGAGATAGATAAGATATTAAAAAAAAAATGTTTTTTACTTTTTTAGTATCTATATAATTTTTAAAGCTATATTAGTGAATATTGTTTGTCATATCTTTGATAATTAACTTCCGACTAATTGATTGCCATATGCAACTCCAATTACGTAGTTATTGAATATATATGAGTGTTGTGGCGAGAAATAGATGAAGATAACAAAATCACTGCGAACGCGCGCCTGTGTGCATCAATATATCCTAGTAGTCCTTATCCGATTTGAACCAAATTTGACACAAAGTCTCTCATTGGATTTCTATCACAACTTAGTATAAAATATATTCTTGATGTCTTAAAAGTTAAAATATCTAAAAAAAACTCGTAGTTATATATAACTACGAGTAATGTGATTTTCCTTTTAATTGGTGCGGCGACCATTTCGAATACAAACAAGCAGGCTGACCTGTTGACATAACACCCTTCTTATAATATTTTTTAATCTTAATTCATAATTACTTTATTATTATAATATTTCCACCACTTACCTTATAGTTAACGAAATTTATATGAAAATATTCAATTTTTTTAATATTTGTAGTTTGCTGCAACAACTGACTATTAGATGCTGCAAATTTAAAAAAAAAGTCTCAAACTAAAAAGAATCCTATACTTGCATTGGTGGTATGCAAAATATAAAAATAAAAAGAAAAATAAATGAATGGTTAATAGTTACATATATACAAATATTCCATATATAAATAGTATATATAATTTTCATTGTTATTTTTTATCCTTTTAACAAAAAAAAAACAAGCTTTTTATACACTTTGCTGATACATGATGATGATATACATCTACTATAACAATTTTCCTGATATTTTTTTATATAGGGAATCCCCTCACAGCAATGAATGGAGCATTAGTACGAAGAAGGGTACACTCAATTATGTATAGAAAAATCAGTATTATACATGACTAGATATCAAAGTAAATCATAATGATATTATACTAGCGATATAGTTAGTATAAATGAGAGTGAAAAATCTTCTTTAATCACAATAATAATATTTTTTTATTTTTTTCAGAATTATATAAATATTTTTTTATTAAACTGACTGTAATACAAACTCCTTTACCCCTTAAATAAAAAAATAAAAACATAATAATATTATGCTCTGTGTTATTTAGAATTTCTGGTGTAAATATTTTCATATTTTTTTTTTTTCTTATTGTTGAAATATCCTCATTCCTTTTGGGAAAATTATTTCAAAGTGACTGGCTTACATACTACACTACATTATTATATATTTGAATTGAGATTGAGATGTTTGTTTCTATAAAGTATGGTAAGTGTTTGTGGTGCTGTTGTCTAAAATTATATTTTGTTGAAAGGTGGATTGAAAAGGCTTTTACGCCACCCACTCAAGCGTAATATGTTGCAATATTATATTATCTACCAAAAAAAAAAAAAATAATATATATATGTATTATATAAATTTATGTATATAATAATGTTACAATTCAGTTAATAATGCACAGATTTAGTGAAGTTGTTGTGTTGATTGTTTTTTTTTTTTGTATATATTATTTTGTATATAAATTCTTCCTCAAATACGGATATGTTTTTATTCCGGCTGTTGCTGATGCTTTTATGTTGATAGTCAAAATATAATACATATAACTTTAGATTTTATGTTGATGATAATATGAATGATACTCCAATAATTCAGATTTTTATATATAAAAATGTATTAAATATATATGTACCTATATATATATTTTTGTTGTTTCATTATTGTTTTCCTGTTGTAAATGTGATGGCACATATTGTACTTAATATGTTTCTTTCGTATTCAAAAAATGAATTGATTTAAAAAAAATTCTGAAATTATAAAAAGAAAATTGTCAGAGTATATAAGCGGATATATGAAAATATTTAGTATGTACTATATTTATATAATTTTGTAATAATAAGTATAATTATTTATTTTTTTATCATTATATATTTACATACAATAATTTTTATTTATAATTTATGTTTCGAGAATTGTTACAATGCTTAAATAACTACAATAATAATTATTGTGATTAATTGTGTACTGCAAAACGAGTTGTTTTTTATTTATAAAAAATATACTATATTTAGAATCATTATTTATATTTAATAACATTATAATATCGGATTAAAAATTCTTTTATTACAATATTAGGCTTTTAAGTACAGATTTAATATTCTATTAAAAACAGAAACGTTATTAATAAATTATCAATAAACTTTAAAGGATTTTGAGTAATTTATGTTATATTTTTCATTGAATAGGGAAATGATATCGTGATGATCCATGTATTCAGGACTATTTTACTATTTAAAAAACTATCATTCGGTAGATTCTGTATCTTCATGCTTGTACTAAAAGAAATTGAAATTAAAAAATTTATATTTGAAAAAATGATAAGAAATAATTTATATAAAGTATGCTAATTGTATCATTGTTTCGTCTATAAACCCTTTACCAATATAGTATCTTTATAATAATATATAAATATATATAAAATGTTATTTAATAAATAATTTTATATAGGAGTAAACCAAAATTTTATATTGAAAAAGCTTTAAGGAAAATCTATCTAATCTGTAAGTTAATTACTTTTAATAGTAAGATATTTGTTATTAGTAAATATTTCCCTACTTGCAATCAATATGGTTTCAACCTATAATCAACAGTGGGGTCAATAATAACTGAGATTTTAACACTGAAGCTGTGGATGAAATTAAACATTAACCAAACAATAAGCTATAAAAATAAAAAAAAAACGTTTAAACATAAATTAAATAAATCCGCATTAATTTTATAAGCGTATATTATATAGTGTATCTGATATTATATTTGTTTTCTGGTCTCAAGTTTTATCATTATATTAGGTTGAATTAACTGAAATTCAATATATTTTGGTATTTCAAGATCATTTGCATATTTATACAATACATATTGACAATTATTTTTAATTTATATTTAAAATTTCGTAATTCAGAGTGAGCTGTTAATATTATTTTTAATTTATTCACTCAAAAATAATTAATATAAGTGAATGTAATATAAACAGATTTATGGAAATTTGAATTTAAATTTTTCAAAAATCTTAGTTGAATTGTTATATATATATAACTAATTTAATTATTTATAATTTTAATTATTTCCTTTTCACAAAATGTTTGTATTAAAAACTGAAATCTAATATGAAAGATATCTTAACTCATTCTCCCTAAATCTTTACAATTCCAAACCACTTAAAGCCAATTTAAATTTATTATATACAAAACAGTATATCCTTTTCATAAACAATATTTTAATATAAAATTTATTTACTTTTCGGATGATGTTTCATAAATCTTTTCTCAACTGTAATAATTCATTTTTCCTTCAAACCAACAAAAAAAAAAACTTTCTCAAGTTTCAAACTCGCGACAACAAAAAAAAAAAAAAAATATGAATAAAAAAAAATTTCACAATATTGTACTCCTTATTATTATCTACATTAAGAATAAGGATTCAATTTTCTATTTTTTTTTATATAGACGAATAATTTTGTAGAGAAATTCATGCTTCTATAACAATTTTTTGAAACCGAACATCAATTTCATACCACCCCTTTTATTATTCTACACTACAACAACAACAGAAAACACAAACGCAAGAGGGTATTATTTGACTACCCCAAAAAATTTTGCTTTTCCAATGATTAAAAAAATCCAGTTTAAAAAAAAAAAAATACAATAGATTTAATTTTTTTTAAGCTATTGAAAAATCATAGAAAATGGAATGATATTTATATATATTGTGGAGTAAAATTATGAAAATATGTTTTTATTGTCATCAATCTATATATAAAAATAATAAATTCACAATATAAAATGGACATAGATTAAGTAAAAAATAAATATGTAATAAAAATATAATTTGGAATTTTATTAGAGATTTTTATTTTACCTAACTCATATGACAAGATTCTCACGAGTCTTTTGCATTTAGTATTTTTTAGAATATTTGTTCTTAAAAGACTTTAGAATTTACATAGAATTATATACTAAAGGAAAAATTAAATCCTTTTTGTTAAAAAAACATTTTAATAATTTCTTCATAATAATGAGATTTTTTTTTTTGTATTTTGTTTTTTATTCAACAAACAATTATGTTTTTATATTAATATACTAAAAAGCTTGTATATATCAATTCTACAGATACAGATAAATGAAGGAAAACTTTTATATAAAAAAAAAATGAAAACCGCAATTAAGTGCAGATATACACCACAAATAGAAATGACAAAAAAAAAAAAAGTATGGAGTTTGTTTAAAATAAACATTCAATTTCAGAAGCTGCAATTCAGTAATCAACATCTCGCCAAGATGACTAAAACTTTATGTGTACTTGCGGTATTGGTATTATACAAAATTCATTAGATCCAAAAGGATATTTTAGCTATTTTTTTTACATAAGTTTCTTGAAGTAATAACATCATGTTTGTTTTTATAGTTCTTTTCTTCTGCATTTCATAAAATCTACACAATTTTTTTGGAATGGTGTAGTGTAGGCGTAAATAAGTGTTCAGTGCAGTGTTCTGCATAAACTAATATCCGTTCTCTTCACTTTATATTTATTTCGAAGACCACTCTGTTGTGCTCTTTCTTAACAAGCGAGGAATGGATGAATGAAATGCTTCGAGTTCGAGTGTTCAATAATTCATAGATTCATACCTTAACCAGCAAATTATCTCGAGATTTGGAAATTTCTACCTCTATGGAATGGACTTGATTCAGTTCTAAGTGTATTGAAAATAATTTCAAAACACGAATGATATACATAAATTTAAATTTACGAAAACATTTTTTGTATATAAATTTTGAAATGTTCTTTCAAATGTTCTTTCGCAGTAAGATTTTTTTTTTTCATTTGGATCATATATTTTTTAAAAGCTGTAAATATGAAGGAATTATTGTCACAAATTACACTCCCCATTTAGTCGTTCCTATATAATTCAAGAATAAATAATTTTTTTGAAAAAACAGATTTTTATATGATTTTTTACAATTTCAAATGCTTTTTTTATTTTATTTTCAAAAGCTATGGAAAACTTTTTAAATTCTCTGGGTATATGCGAAATAATATTATATACCTATAGTATCTAATAATAGCTTGCTTTAAATTTAGACAAAAATGTAAATTGTGATGTCTTACTTGGACAAATATTCGCGTTTTTATCCTTGAACAATAATTTTTTTCAATATTTTTCCAGATTTTATGAAAATTACCATTTAAGATTAGGAAAAAAACAATGAAAAAAATATGTTGGCATTATTTTTATTAAAAAAAAAGAAGAAGGTTTGTTTGTAAAACTACTATGTATATATTTATATTGATACTGATAGATGTTGGGATGTATGTAAATAAATAGTTTTATGTAATTTTCTCAGTATGAAGAGAAAGAAGAAAATTAAAAAAAAAAGTTTGATTGTATTCATTTAAAAAATTGAAGGAAGGAAGGTTAATTTAATTCATAATTGTACCGAAAGTAAAATTGTTAATTTAATTTTTTGTATTGTTAATATTTGTATGGTCATCCATCGTCTTAAACTTAAACAGTCACGTGATAGCTTCAAAAAACTCCGTACTTAAATAGTAGTCTTTGCACAGTGATATAGATTAAATTTATAATTGATTTAAAGATTTATTATTTTCCAAATAATATTATAAATATAATATAACTTATCAATTTTATTTATTGTAATTTAAACTTGAATTATATTTTTATACAATTAAATCCAAAAAATAAGACATTATATATATTTAGACTAAAAAATTCTTCAAAAAGTTATTGGCGAATCAATTATTGGCGAACATTATTAACTATTAATAATATATCAACAAATTATTAACATTCGAATGAATTTAAGTTTAATATTTTTCATCTGCATATATAATATTTTTACTAAAGGATATTCACCATAGTAAACTATAAAATTTTCAGAGGTAAAAAATGCTTTCATGTATCTCTTCTGAAA
This sequence comes from Rhamphomyia laevipes, assembly GCA_963920725.1. Lineage (NCBI taxonomy): Eukaryota > Metazoa > Arthropoda > Insecta > Diptera > Empididae > Rhamphomyia > Rhamphomyia laevipes. The sequence continues at coordinate 489,067 of OY987256.1, forward strand.
ATCTGCAATTCAATTTTTTTTACCAATAAAACCATCATTTTTGCTGATGCAGAATGGATGCTGAATATATACACATAGTACTTCATAGAAAAAAAAAACAATCCAGAAATAATTGATTGATAAATATTGTATCAGAATTGAATTGGAAAAAAAAAAAACATTTAATACAATTTTTTTTTACAACTTTGGAATGAGTGTACAATATATATTGTATACATAATATATATATAAAAAAAACATTTAAATCGCGTAGTGAATATTGTGCTGTGTCAGTAAATGATTTATGAAATTGCTTTCAGAGATCTTCATCGTCAATTAAACACATCACACCCTTACCTCCTCATCAAAATACGTTATTGAATCAAAAAGTAATACAGAAAAAAAAGTTTTTTTTTTCAATTTCACCACCTAGGGTGACAGACATCACTTTTAAAAAAATAATCATCCCTCTGTCTCGGAGCCAAAAAAATATACTGAGCTGCTAGAGTTAGAGCATATATACATATTTGATTGCTTCTCAAATTGTGGTTTTAACAACACAATCAAAATTGTATTTTTATTTTTTATCATTATTCTTTAACGCGAGATTTTCTTCCTTCGGGGGATTTTCATTTACAAATTTTTTTTTTAATATTATCTTTCATTGCATATTTAATTTTTTGTTCTAATTTTTAAAAAATAAGGATTTCAGTATATTTAAATAGAGATGAGCATAAAATCCCAGTATACTGGGCATAAGAAGTATTTGATAAGGATAATGACAAATATTTTTATTAAGAGCACTTGTAATTGAAATTTTGTGAACAAGGTAAAACTAAATGTTACTTTAGCATAATTCAAAATTTCTTTTTTATAAAAAATTGTTAAAATAAGTTTAAAATATTTATTTAGTAATTAATTTTGAAAGCTCAACTACAATCTGCCATTCAAAATTATACAAAAATCACCTAAACTTCTCGAAGTACTAAGTATTAAGTATATATAAATTATAATATAAAGTACTGACACCAGATACCTAGTACATATTTTTTTTTTTTTTGTGAATAATTAAACTCTAATAATTAATAATTAAATACATACATAATAATAAATACATACATAATAATTAAATACATACATAAACCATTTATGTATTTGGGTTATCAACTGACATTACCTGATTAATATTCATATGTAATTATTTTGAAGAAGTACAAAAGTTTCGAGATTGACCCCATAATCTAAATTCAAATTTTTATTCTATTTATTACAAATTTTTTAAATTTTATACATATATTCAGGATCACGACACTAAAAATTTAACTATTTTCGTTATTTAATATAAATTGCGATTATTTAATTACATAATTAGAAAAAAATAGAAAATTGCTTTGGCCAATAATGATATTTAATTAATTAGGTATGTTTTTGTGTTGTGGTGTTTAGAACAATATCAAGAAGACAAGTCTGAATTTTATTTTAAAATATTCGAAACCTGAAATCTAAAGTGTTTTCAATGAATTATTTCGTCAACAATTTTAAATTTATATTGTGTTTAATATAACAACTATGAGTTTTAAAATAATATTAAAATAATAATATTTTGAATATAATTATTTATATTGAATAATATTTCTGAAATGAAATCAACTATATTCCGGAAGATATTTTAACGTTGCTTTATTTTAGTGTGCCATCTCTTAGTAGTTATTCTAATACAACACGAATTACGGCGAAATCAAAATCAACGAAATTTTAATAGAATTTATCGAAAAAGTAAAAGTATCGATTCCAAAATGCATACCTCTTTTGAAACAATCTACAAAACATTGGAATCTCTATTTAATCTCTATTAACATTTAATCTCTATTTTAAAGAAGAAGGTATTGAAATTAATTAATATTAAAAAGATAAAGTGAATATTGAAATAAAACTTTAATTTAAATAGTAAAATAAATAAGACATCTTGTAATATGATATAAATTAATAAATATAAAAAACTAAAACTTATTATTTAGCACTGTACGATTATCAGCGTTTTGGCTCACTACAATATATTAAATTAATGTGTGCTACTTTTCACGATGGTGTCGTTGCTGCGTAAGTTTTTCTGAAATGTGATATGTAACGCTTTTCCGTTTGTAACAGCTTCGATAATTTTTAAATAAATAAATTAAAGTCGTAATCGTTTTCGATTTTCAATTCTTTATTGGTCTTCTAATATTCTGATTCTGATATGGCAAGACCTATGAAAATTTTGATCTAGAATAAAAAAATAAAAAAAGCGTCAGTCGTCAAAAGTTGGAGGAGGTATCAATTTTTTTTCGTTTCGCGTAAAGTTAATTTAATTTTCAAATATTAAAGTGTTTGTAAAACTTCTAAGATAATTAAAATTCCTTTTTCATTATTAAAATGAATAGAAGACGAGGTCACGATGATGATGGAGATTATGGTAAGCAATGAATTAAAAAAGCATTTTTCCTAACCTCAAAATGAGGTGTCAAAAAATTAGTTTTTATATAGGAAAAATAAAATTTATTATTTTGTAGAGAGACATAATCGAAAAAGACGTCGTGTATCTGAAAATCAAGAAATTGAAGATCGTTTGGAATCATTAATTCTTCGGGTTGGCGAAAAAAGTACTTCTTCTGTAGAATCTAATTTAGAAGGTCTTGTATCTGTTCTGGAAGCAGATTTGGGCACCTTCCGCCTTAAAATTTTACGTATTCTGTCAGATTGTGCTATAAAAATGCCCGAAAAATGTACAATCTATACAACACTTGTTGGTTTATTAAATGCCAAAAATTACAAATTTGGTGGTGAATTCGTTGATCATATGGTTAAAACATTTAAAGATAGCTTAAAATCATGTAAATGGGATGCTGCTAGATATTCTTTACGATTTTTAGCTGATTTAGTTAATTGTCACGTTATATCGGCATCATCATTATTACAATTATTGGATAATATGATTGAAGTATCAAATGAAGATACAGTACCTCAAGTACGTCGAGATTGGTATGTTTTTGCAGTTTTATCAACATTACCATGGGTTGGTCGTGATTTATATGAAAAGAAAGAATCATCATTGGAAAGTTTATTAGTTCGTATAGAAGTTTTTTTAAATAAACGTACAAAAAAACATCATAATGCATTAAGAGTATGGTCTGTAGATGCACCACATCCGCAAGAAGAATATTTAGATTGTTTATGGGCACAAATTCGTAAGTTACGTCAAGATAATTGGGCTGAAAAACATATACCACGACCATATTTAGCATTTGATTCAATTTTATGTGAAGCATTACAACATAATTTACCAGCAATTGTACCGCCAGCACATCATGAAAGTTATACATATCCAATGCCATGGGTTGTTTATCGTATGTTTGATTATACTGATTGTCCAGATGGTCCAAATTTACCTGGTGCTCATTCAATAGAACGATTTTTAATTGAGGAACATTTACATCATATTATTGAGACACATCATCTTGAACGTAAAGATTGTGCTGCACATTTATTAAGTTTTCCATATAAAAATAAAATTCCACTCGAATATTGTATTGTTGAAGTAATATTTGCTGAATTATTTCATATGCCGACACCAAGATATATTGAATTATGTTATGGTTCAATATTAATAGAATTATGTAAATTACAGCCAGCTACATTACCACAGGTATTAGCGCAAGCTACAGAAATTTTATTTATGCGTATTGATTCTATGAATACCTCATGTTTTGATCGTTTTGTAAATTGGTTTTCATATCATTTGAGTAATTTTAAATTTACATGGTCGTGGGATGAATGGGATAGTTGCTTATTATTAGATCCAGAACATCCAAGACCGAAATTTATTCAAGAGGTTTTATTAAAATGCTTAAGGTAATTTATAAAATACATTTAAAATAATATCTGTATAATATCTATTATATATTATTTTTTAGGTTATCGTATCACCAAAGGATTTTAGAAATGATGCCTGAAGCATATGCTAAACTTATACCGGTACCAACTGCACCAGTTTATAAGTATACCGGTGAAAATGCATGTAAGTTGAATTTTAAATTTATAATACACTATATTAAATATTACTAAAATTAAAAGATGACATTGCTACAATTATAGTTATTATATTTAATACAAATTAACTATAATAATTTATTATACTTTATTTGAGTATTCTTTACAATCAGTATATACACGATTTTGGTCAATGATTAAACTTAAATAAATTAAAATATTCTCACTATAATTATGTATTAACAAAAAAATATTTCATAAATAATATAAAAACATGATAGAAAAATGTATATTAGATTAACAAAAATATTAAATTAAATTTAACTTGCTGATTCAAAATTAGTTATTGTTGAAAACAGTGAACTCATAATGCTTCCAGGTAACTATAATGACAAACAGAGAAGTACTTAAAGCCAAATCTTTAAATAGTATATCAGTATATGTAATAAAAAATATGTTTAATTATAGACTAAGTCCGTGATTAAACGAAAGCTTATTAATTTGTGCATAAGTCTATTAAAAAAATATATGATTGCAAAATAAAATTCAATAAAACTTGGAAATTTAAACAATTACTTAAATTTATGATTTACCTAAGACTATATTTGTAGGAATCAATGTTTTCCACAATTCACTCTATAATTACTACACCTACAAGTATAGTCACATCTGCATACAAAAAATTGTCGTTGTTATGAGTGATAAAAAATATTTTGAAGTATAAATTGCAAGAGAAATGAAGCCAATAATCTTAATTTAAATAAAATTTAATCATATCAAGATAATACTCAATATTGATATTTAAATATAAATAATCTCATAATTTCTATTAATCTATTTTATTAATCTGTACAAAAAGTATATTTAAAATCAAATTCTTACATAAATTTACTAAAAAAAAATATATTTTTTACAAGCTTCTAACATGTTCAACAATTGATTGGGTCAATTCCGCTTCTTCTAATACATTTTGTTTAGTTTTTTCGGTTTCATCTTTAGCACTAAAAGCTTTGAAAAATTTAATACCTTTATCAGTTGTATTCACTTTAATTAAATCCGCTTCATATACTTCAACATTAGGTATTTTCACTTTTAGACTGAACGGTCTTTCTTTATCTTCTTTACCAACTTTTATACTTATCGACTTACTTACAGATTTTTTCGTTGAAATATCATTATTTATTTTACTTGGTGTAACTGTAAATACACGTTCAGTTACATTGACTGGAACTCTTTCAAATTCAAATTTTGAAATTGTAGATTTTGTTGGTAATATTGGTTTTAATTCTTTTGTAATTTTTGCACGTTTCGGTTTCCATTTAAGAACTGGACGTTCTGTTGTTGAACGATGATATATTTTTTTAGTTGTTGTTATTAATGATTTATCATTTCCTATAATTTTTGGTTTAACTGTTGATTGTTGAATAATTTGTTTTAATTTAAAAGTAGTTATTGTTGGTTTTAGATATTTTAAAGCTGAACTTTCTGTATTTACACGCACAGTTGACATAAAATTATTTACGTTATTCAATTTTGGTTGTAATGTCGTTGATATTCTAACTAAGTTCTTTGCATTTATTGTCTTATCTGTAACTGATATTGTGGGTGATAGTTCGGACATCAATTGTATTGATTTGGTTGTATTTGATATCTGGAATTTATTTGATCTTTTTAGCGTTGGATAGATTTTAGTTGGTAGAAATGTTGTAGGTGCTGTAGTTGTTAACGTTGATACAGGAGTTATGAATGTTTGACCTGTTGATTGTTCAATTTGTTTTTGAACAAATAATTGTGAAGAAGATTCTGACGAAGATTCAGTAGCACTGCTATTATCCACATAAGGTACAGTCAAATCTTCATCATCATTAGGTGGTGGTAATTGAGCATTAATTGAATCTGGTTTTGTATTATTGTCATCATTATTTTGTTGGGAATTTTCCCCAACATCAAAATTGAATTTATTGAAATCTGTATTTACAATATTTTCATAATTTTGTGTCGTATCAACTTGGAAATAGTTATTAGTATTCCTCTGATTTGCCTTATATTCTCTATTATTTTGATAAAGTGGATCTGGTTCGGAATATTGTAGTTGATTTACAATTCTATGACTTTCACGAAATGGCGGTGTTTCTGATTTTTGGTTGTCATCATTATGTTGATTTGTATTTGGAAACAAGTACAATGGAAGTTGTGAAGAAATTGGTATCGGATGCATATAAAATAATGGAGGAGATGGTAAAATTGGATTTGTTCCTCGATTATTATTATTATCATTATAAATATACTGCTCATGAGATTGTGGAGGTTGTCGTTGGTGTTGCTGCAGTTGAGGAGGTATTGGTATTTGATTTAAAATTGTCGATGGGGATGTATAAAAGTTTTGTTGTTTTGGTGCACTTAAAGTAGTTAATGGCTGTTGAATTAAATCAATTGTATCTTGATGATAATTTTGTTGATATGCAATTTCAGTTTTCAGTATTTGCTCTTGTTGTTCATAGTTTTTATGTAATTTTGGACGATCAGCTTGATTATTTTTCAAATAGAAATGATGATGTAGATGTGTTGTAATTGGATATTCTTTTTCAGTATTTTCATTTAAACTAATTGGTAATATTGGTTCATTATTATGAATATTGTGTTCCGGAAAATGAAGTTCAGATGGTTGATTATGGTTATTATAATAAGGATTTAAATTTGAATATGGTTTTGTAAATTTTAAATGATAATTTGGTCGATATGTTGTTGGTAAATTATTATTATAAATTGAAGTTCTTGATAATGACTCTGGTTGTTGTAAAAATATTTTCCGATTTGGTATTACATATTCACCAATATTTAAATCTGGTAGATTATTATTTTGATTATGATGATAAACTTCACCTAAATTACGGTTTATATCAAAATATCGTGGTTGTGTAAAAACTTCATTAAAGGCACTTAACTTTTCCAAATAAATATTACGATTTTCATTATCATAACGTCGCTGTGCAATATGTTCATCTAAATATGTAAAACTTTTTGGATAATCATCATCTTTTAGGATAAAAGATTTTAATGTATGACTTTGTCTTGGTGAACGACTATTGTTTATGCTTATTTCGCGTTTTCCATTTGTTTCATTGTTGTTAATATTAACGCGTGGATTTATGCTAAATTTAATTTCATAACGAAAATTTCGATCAATATCTCGATGTCGAATTTTTTGTACTTGCCAATATGCTATAACATATTTCGGATCACAATTACTATTATTATCACACTGTCCCTCAATAAAACGATATTCATTTTTATTTCCAAATTTTTCTAAACGACCACGTGCTAAAGTAATAATATCACCAAATTTTGGTATATAGGAGGCAACGGCAGCGATATATGATGAATTCATAAAATTTTTATAGTCAATAAAATTGCTGAAAAATTTAGAAATATTAAAAAAAATATTTTTTTAATAGTAAATAACTTACTTTAAATCTTTATTGTCTTCTAAATCATTGTGCAGTGTCAAGAATGTAACATGTTTCAATGTTTGTTCCCATGGAACATGAGAAGATGTTATATTTGTATTAATAATTGATGTTGTTGGTTTGTAGTATAGTGTTTTGCCATTTATATGTAATGCCAATTTTGGAGTTAAAATTAAATCTCTTTCAATTTCACAATATAAACCATTTAACTAAAAAAAAAATATATGAAAAAGAGAAAAAATATCGTATAATAAATTAAATAAATTTGAATATATCAAAAATTTTATAGAAATTAATTGTCCTTGTATAATTAATTATATAATAATTATTTTTTTATAATATTAATATTAGTGATTACAATTATTTTTAACTAATTTAAGTCAAAAAAGACAGTAATTAAACTTATTAGTAAATGATTATTCCTTAATGTAATAAATTGTAAAGATCATCCATTTCTAAAGATCATAAGTGTAAGAGTTTTTCTAGTCGTTGGATTTTTATAGAAACAAAAGATTATTAAGATCTATAATATATTTGGAATTGGAACGTTATTTTACACAAAAAAGTTTAATTGAATTTGGAAAAAATACACTTTAAATTATTTAATTTTTTCCATCTACAAATATTTTTTTTACGTTTAACTTAATTCCCTTTCTTGTAATTATTCCATAATTTTTTATTATTTTTGAATTTTCACATAAAATTATTATTATTTATTCCACATGATGAGAAATTGATGAAATGATAAGAATTACATAACAAATATGTTTCCAGTAAAAATTTTGTTACACAAAATTGTAATAAACCAAAAGTAAAAAAAAATTCAATTTTTTTAATAAATTTTCCTAATTAGTATATTTTTTATAATTTTTAGGACACAAAAAAATACTTAAATATTATATAATATTTAATTTTTTATAGAAATAAAAAATATTTGAATAAATTACATTTCCTAAAATAATTATTAATCCTTTAAGAAATAATCCAATTCTGTAATCCATAATTTTTAATAGTGTCTTTAAAACCGTACAAAAATGCAAATTAAATAATTGTAACTACTTATAGTATTTCTGTTTTCGTTTTATCCGACCGAATTATAATTTTTAAACCATTTAACTTCAACACAACAAAACAACTAAATCTAAAGACGTTATTAAAATTATTGTTATGGTAATATCATGGTATCATTGCTTAATAGGATTCCTCCCACCAGTTAGGTCTCTTTATTTAACTACAATGTAAAAATTAAAATTTTACCTATATTTACTTAGCTATGTGGTGTTATTCAGCAAATCCATTGCATGTTTACATGTTCAGCTCGGTTGAAGTTCAAGAATTGAACTTTTCTCCTTAGCAGTTTTTTTTTGTTGTCTTACGAAAATTAAAAAGAAAAAATATAATGATCTAAACAATAATAAATTCATAAGCTTCCTTTGAAACAAAAGCAATATTATGTCTAAGGTTAATTTTGCTATGTAAAAATATTTTGCATTTGCTTTTAATATTTTGAAGATTAATTTTCCAACAGAAAATTAAATTTTTGGTGCAGATTAAAAAAAAAATTTTTTTTTTTTGTTGATATTTTTAAAATATTTGCCCGGATGTTTTAATTATTATATTTTGGCTATATTTAAAAAGAAGGTATTCAAATGAATTTCGTAATTAATATTAAAATTTGAAAATATTTTTGATTGTAAATTTGATGATTATTTATTTTTCATGAATTGTAAATTAGTTTGGGAAAATTTTTGAGATATAGATAATTATAAAATTGCATTATTGAAATCAAACTTTATCAATATTTTTATAACTTTATCTGTTTAACATATTATTTACGATTTAACTTGTAGCATGGAGGAAAATGTATTTACTTCATTGTATATCTATCATAGCCAAATATCAGTATACAATAATAAAGTGAATCGTCATTAATTTGATTTTACCTTTTCCATTAAGTATTATACATTAATCACGTTTGTCGTTGTATAGAGCTCATGTTATTAAGGCTAAACGTTTTGGGGTTTTCCTTTCAAAATATCGTAATGGATCTTATCGTATTTGTATTTTTAATATTCAATGTAGTCCTTTAGTAAAATGAGGAATAAATATTTTCTAAATATCTTATTGTTTTTTTTTTAAATTAATTTTCAATTAATTTAATGTTATTCATCAAAATCAATACTATTTAAATAAATTAGAATATCGTAACTTATAATAAAAACAAAAAATCCATTTCCTGTTTTGAAATTCATAAGAGTCTTGCGTACTCATATTCATGACCGCTAAAATAACCATTTAAATTCGATGTTAATCCTCCGGCTAAATCTTATACATATATCTATATATAAAATTTTCAAATAATTTTGATGGAAAAATTATATTAAAATTGATTAACGGCTATAAACAACTCTACACCCTAATTAATATATTTTTTATGCATTCAAAATTTCCATATTTTTTTCTATCCTTCAAGGTAGGTATTCTAATTTAATTTTACAAGAAGAATGTGATTAATTTTGAAAAATATATGGTTAAACTCGCTTAATGAAAGAAATCACTTGACTTTAGATTTTTAATTAGCTATAATTTGTTTTATGCAATTTGAATGATTTATGTGAACTAAAAATGAAAACGAAAGTATTTCATAATAAAACAATATAATGAAAAAAAATGTCTAAATTTAAAAGCTTTATTTTGTTAGTAGCGGTGACGGCGGCGCCGTATTATAAAGTACTATAATAAAAATGAATAAAAAACCTTCATAGTCCCGTAATTTTACAATAAAAAAAAATATCGTAAATTTAAAAAAAAAGGTGAGACTTACCGCAACAAAATCTACGCAAGTCCATATGAATTTCCACTAGAATGCACATCTTAAAGCTTAAAGATACAAATAAAACCTCCGAAAAAGTTCTACTGCTTTGATTATTGGGCCACAAATTATCATATGTGTATTAGATATCTATTGTACGCTTTATGGTTGGGCTGTTTACAGAGTTAACTTCCGAGATATTTTTTTTTTATTTTTTTTGTCGGTTGCAAACAATTAAAACATAAATTTTACTACAATGAAATTTTTTTTACTACCGGCATTTTTTTGTTAAACTTATCATTTATCACTACTACTAAGCATTATGTTCTACTTTCAGTTGGAATTAATAAATAAAATCTGATACAATTTTATTATTTTATTTGATTTTTTGAAATTCTTTACTTTCGTTTTCACAGTAAGAAATCTATTTTTTTGTAAAAAATAGAAATTACAGGTTAAAGAAATTGAATAAACAATATATTACTTTAGTGTTGTTAACTATATTTAGTTAAAAAGATTTCTATATACGTAGATTTGTCAACGATAAAATAATTACTTATGATATTTTTATTTTTAGTTAAAATTTTTAAAAAGCATTAAATGCTTGCATGACCACGAGACATTTATATGTGAAGAAAGCTAATCACATAAGTTCATTATCATTTTCTAACAAAATAAATATATATAATTAAAATCATTATGCACGCGTTAATTCTTAATTTTTATTAATTGTAATTGGTAAGATTTTAAATAGTTTTAAGCAGGAATTTCACTTTCATTACCGTAAAATATATGTATTTAAGTGAACTTTTACTTGAATATTTCAAGATCAAACAACACCAAGAAATTATAAGTTTTACCGAAATTTAAAGTATAAGCATATAATGAGTAATTTGAATTACTTGAATATTATAAATAGATTTTAAATATATTTACGATATTATTTAAGATGCAATAAATTTAACTCTGCGGCAATATTTTTAAATGAATCTCGTTACAACAATGTTCCACAAAGCATAATTTAAGAAATATACTGCTTTATTGTAGGAATAAAATAAATAATTACATTCTGTATTACTATTTCAAATTTTAGCTACACTTCCTGGTACAACATCAGCTCATCAATTAGTTGTTGCAATTCGACAAAAATGTACACCTGAAGAAGTTTTAAATGTACTAAAAGATTTACCAAATTCCGGTGATAATGCTGATAATGAAATGTCTGAATTTAATCCATTAAAAATTGATGTATTTGTACAAACACTTTTAAATCTTGGTTCAAAATCATTTTCTCATAGTTTTGCAGCTATATCCAAATTTCATTATGTTTTTAAGGTGATATATCCCTTCCTCAGAACAATAAATATTTTATCATAATATTTTATTAGGTTTTAGCTGAATCTGAAGAAGCCCAAATATGTGTTTTACACAATTGTTTTGAACTCTGGCGTAATCATCAACAAATGCTTGTAGTTATAATTGATAAATTACTTAAAACACAAATTGTTGGTTGTTCTGCTGTAGCTACATGGATATTTTCAAAAGAGATGACTGGTGAATTTACAAAAATGTATCTTTGGGAAATATTACATTTAACAATTAAAAAAATGAATAAACATGTCATAAAATTATGTAAGTCTTTATTTTATTTTTGTTTAATATTTTTGATTAAGTCTTTCATATTATTATATTTATTTATGTGCAATTTAAATAAATTATACATAATAAAGAAATGTTTATTTATCAAAAGATTATGGTTTTAAATAAATGAAATATTTTGTTCTGATTTAAGGTACTGAGTTAACTGATGCCAAGGATAAATTACAACGAGCGGATTCATCGTCCAGTGATTCTGAAGAAGAGGGTACATCAAAACGTAAAAAGAATTTAGACAATACTGATAAGCCCAGTGAAGAGGTATGTTTTTCATTATTTGTAAATTAATTGATTTTGTAATTTTGTGGGGTTATTGTACAATTTTATAGTTTAAAGAAGGTATTATTTTATATTACTTATATACAATATTTTCAGAGAAGGTTGATTTTTATTTTTAAGGTTATAATAATTTATTTTAGATTTTATTACTTTTTTGGACTACTTTTAATTTGTCTATTAATTATATGTTTGGAAGTTTAAATTATTACGTGTTCAAAAAAATATATAAGTTTTAAAAAAAGGTGTACGGACATTAATACAATAGAAATTAAAACACAAAAGTTTTGTATAGAATTTCCATAAAAAAATTAAAGTTTGGGCCAAAATTAAATAGGGAATTCGGCTAATCAGATATATCCTTTTTGTTGCTCGCTTGCGTTCACAATACAACGTTATCCGCGTAAATAACAATGTATGTTTATATTTTTTTTTTAGAAATTAGATTATTGATATACGGATTGATATACCTTGTATGCAACCCGACTTTTGTTTGTTCCATTTCGGCCTAATATTTTTCCACTTGGCGGAGATCCAGTTTCGATTCGATTTTTTTTAATCTAATTGAACATATTAACGCATATTTTCGTATAGCTTGTTTCGACATATTGTTTCCATGAGTTAGCTACAACTGAGGTTACTGATGTAGGTCCATAACTTGAGATGTCGATACATTTTTTGATATCTAAACAGCGTTTGCTTGAGTACGCATTCCATCGTTGCGAGCTCACCATCGAACACCGTTGAGTTTCCTAGTAATCTGAAATAATGATTGAAATGCGAGCAAAGGACACATACTCTTGTTCAGAATCTTTGTATAGCAGTAAAGCCTTGGTGTATATTCTATCCAGTGTAAATTAATGTTGTTGCTATTGTTTTGACAATTTTTAACCTTGAATAAGACTGTTTTGATTATTTTAAATTATTTTTTATTTTATTGGTTTGAATGAATTTGAGTTTTCTGCTATTTTGCGTAGGCTTTTGTTGCACTTTATTTTTTCGTTACTAGGTTTTCCTCTCATGTTTTTTTTGTGACCGATTTGGTTGTTATCCAGGAGATACCACGAAATGTGTCACATCACCCATCACCTGCTTATGGAAATAATATTATTGGAAATTATTGACACAAACTTAGAGTAGTAGTTTAACACAAATCAGTGCAAAAGTTAGCAAATATAAAAAGTTAAAGTATTTTTTAGCGATGTATTTAAATTTTGTATTGTTTTCTTATATTTTAACTTACCTTGCGTAGTATATATTGAATCTGGCATAAAAATAAACTGCATATTATTATCTTATTTAAGTCTTCAATTCTGTTTTTGGATCAGAACCTTATTAATTTCGTATGTCATTATCATTACATATTTTTAAAAATCAAAAACTTAAATTACAACAAACTCATTTAAATTAAATTACAGTTATATCAATTACCAAACTAACTGAACCAAATAATAGTTTACCAACTTACCTTCTTGTATGTATTATATATAAATATATATATATATGTATATATATATATATATATATATATATATATATATATATATATATATATATATATATATATATATATATATATATATATACTATATCTAATTGAGGAAATTAATTCAGAGGTTGATCATAATATTTATAAATATGTTATAAGTATGTTAAAAAAAAAAAATTCCTGAAATTTTTAGATTATAAATTTTATGAAACTTTTTCATTGTTTTCATTCAACACATTTTTTTTTTTTTGTAATAATTTTATTATACAAAATGAATTTAAGATATTATAATAATTTTAATACAATAAATGTGTAATTTATACGTTGATTATTTATTAATTAAATAATATTTATTTGTTTGTGGGCAATTAAAGTGTATACTTAAGAAGTTCATTTCATGCCATATGGACAATAAAGATGTAAATATTTTGCATAAGCTTAGAAAAATACAAGAAATTGTTTAAATTGCTAATAATTATTTATATATGGTAAATAATGAAATTATATAATTCTTGTTGTTTTTTACCTTGAACCTTTTTTTTATAGGGAATATTTTTAGTACAAAATAATATGATGATTTTTTTGAATTATATATTATATAAATATAAATTATACATGGCGATGTAAAATTTGATAATTTGCAGAAAATTAATTTAAATTATGTTTATACATATATGAAAATTAAAGTTTAATTATATTTTTGTTTTAGATGGTTGAGAGGATGGACGAAAAATTGGAAGCGGCAAATGTTGATCAAAAACGTTTATTCCTTATTGTATTTCAGCGATTTATAATGATTTTATCAGAACATTTAGTTAGATGCGATACTGATGGTCGCGATTATGATACAGATTGGTATCGTTGGACTATTGGAAGATTACAACAAGTTTTCTTAATGGTAATGTAATGCATATTATCAAAGAATATATAATAGAATAGACCAAAGAGTAACATTACAAATTAATTTTATTCCTGGTCACTATTATCATGAAATGTTTTTTTCTTTCGATATTTAAAATTTGTAATTACTCTTGTTTATAAAATCTTCATTATTATATATTTTTTGATATACAGTGCTGTGCAAAACATATGCAACTGATTTTCGATTATCAGAAACTAACTAAAAACTATTTTTTTTAAACTCAATCTTTTATTTAATTCAAGTTTAGGATGAGTAATTATCTTAGAAAATAATATTATATACATAAAATAAATCAAAAAATAATATATTTTTACTTTCATGAAAACACGCAATCATAGCTAAAATTTACTGTGCAAAACAAATGCAACTTCGAAGTATTCTATCCAAAATATTTAAAAATTACACGAATTTCAGAAACTGTTATGTCTAACGGTATTTTTATTCTATAGCGACTTAATTAATGTGACTTGCATTTCAGTTTTGAAATGAATTTTAGTCGTATTTTAACATTTGTAATATAAACAATAAGGTAGTTTAAATTATGGCACGTGATAAATACGGTAGTGAGCTTAGATGTAAAATAATTAGTGATTTTCAAAACGGAAATTTACAAAAACATATAAGCGAACGGTATGGAATCCCTAAATCAACAATTTCTCGCATAATATCTAATTATAAGCGTACCGGAAATGTTGCTGTTAATCATTCAGGTGGTCGACCTGAAAAAACTGATGCAAAAATGAAAAGACTTATTATAAGAACAATAAAAAATAATCCTTTTTTGCCTTCAAATCAAATTGTTGGTGAATTAAAATTGAAAATTAATTCCAGCACAGTTCGTCGAATTGCTATAAAACATGATTTACGTGCTTACAGACCTGCAAACAAACCGTTACTTACTGCAAGACATAGAATGAAAAGGTAAGAATATGATGACCATTTCATTTTTAACTAAGCTTATGAAAAATCATATTTTTATAGATTACAATTTGCCAAAGAACATGTCAGTTGGACTTCTGCTAAATGGAAAACTGTTTTATTTAGTGATGAAAGTAAATTTAATTTAGTTAGTTCAGATGGAATGTTTACTGTGCGCAGAAATAAAGGTACACGTTTTCAACAAAAAAATTGTGTACTAACAACAAAGCATGGTGGTGGTAATGTAATGCTGTGGGGGTGTTTCTCAGCACAAGGAGTTGGTCCACTCCACGAAATTAACGGAATCATGGACAGATTTCAATATAAAGATATTCTGCAAAACATTATGTTGCCTTATGCTGAATATGAAATGCCCCTCAGATGGGTGTTTCAACAAGACAATGACCCCAAACACACATCTAAGGTGGTAAAATCATGGTTTAGTCAAAATGGAGTTCACGTTATGGAATGGCCTTCTCAATCTCCGGATATAAACCCAATAGAAAATTTGTGGAGTATTTTAAAACGAAGGCGCAAAAATAAAAAATGTTCAAATAAAACAGAGTTAATTCATTCTCTCAAAGAGGATTGGGCCAAGATCCCATTATGTATTATAACCAATTTAATTGAGTCTATGCCTCGCAGATGTCGCGCAATTATAAAATCAAAAGGATATGCTACAAAATATTAATTATAGTTTTCAGTTGCATTTGTTTTGCACAGTAAATTTTAGCTATGATTGCGTGTTTTCATGAAAGTAAAAATATATTATTTTTTGATTTATTTTATGTATATAATATTATTTTCTAAGATAATTACTCATCCTAAACTTGAATTAAATAAAAGATTGAGTTTAAAAAAAAAATAGTTTTTAGTTAGTTTCTGATAATCGAAAATCAGTTGCATATGTTTTGCACAGCACTGTATGTATATATATATAA
>OY987256.1:505752-681139 GCA_963920725.1 Rhamphomyia laevipes
GTAACATTACAAATTAATTTTATTCCTGGTCACTATTATCATGAAATGTTTTTTTCTTTCGATATTTAAAATTTGTAATTACTCTTGTTTATAAAATCTTCATTATTATATATTTTTTGATATATGTATATATATATAAAAATTCAAATATATTAAGAAAATAGGAAATATACTGATTTTTAATATTGCTACTATATTTTCAGCATCATGAACAAGTTCAAAAGTACAGCAGTACATTAGAAACGCTATTATTTACATCTGATCTAGATTCACATATTTTAGACGTGTTCCATCAATTTGTTGCATTAAGGGCATAAGAAAATCCATGATTTCAAATAGCACGAAATAAAATATACATATATATATTTTTTTAATTTTAGGAAAAAATTAAATATATATATTTGTAAATGTAGCAAAAAAAAAAAAATCACGAATAGAAAGAATTTATTTTTTAAATAAACGATTGTGTTTAATTGACCGAGCTAAAAATTTAATATGTTACGTTTTATGTGTGCCCGTATGGAACAATTTTTTTTTGAGTTTTTTGGACTAGTGTTGAAAAAAATATATAATTTCTTTTAGTTTTTAATATTAGTTTTAAAGATTATATTTAATTAATAAAAACTTTCAACAGATGCAAAGTAATTATTTTTTCTTTAGTTTTAAAAACTTAAAACTATTTTTTTTAAAGATAACTTGTAGTTTATACTAGTGAAATATAATTTTTTATTCGGATAAAAATTAAAGATATTTTATTATGAAACTTAACAAGGCATATTACATCAAGCACAATACTCATTAGCGTTGCTTTTGTTTGTCTGAAACGAAAAGAGATAATTATATTCCTTGTGAGGATTTAATACTTGCTAAAGAACATCAAATTATCATTTGACTAACATGGGGATTTATAATGCATACAAACAAATACGGTATATTCAAAAATTATTCAAATCGTTCAAAATGTAATCAAAAATAAATACCAATGATTGATTTTGATGTTTGAGTAAAATTTAAATCATTATTATTATATATTTTAGTGTTAACTAAATAAGAAATAATAACAAATTAAAAAAATATATTATATTTCTTATTTTTGTTTTTTTAATAATTCAAAAAGTTATACATATTTACAATGAACTCTAGTTCTTTTATAATGTAATAATTATTTAATTTTCTACTTATATATTTTCATATTTTTATTATTATCTTTATATATTTTCTATTATTTCTTTAACAATTTAATTTTATTTATGTTCTATTTTTTCCTTTTGTTTATGAAATACTAAAATATTTTTTTTTTTTTGAATTGTCCTTGTTCGTGAAATATAATTGTTTTTAATAAATTTCAATAAATTAATTTTTTGTATTTTTTTTTTATTTATATATATGTATGGTAAAATTTCTTTAGTAATTCTTGTTATTAGTTTTATTAATGAAAAACTTTGAGACAGTGAACATTTTTTAAATTCAATATAATAACTATAGTTATGAAATATTTTTTTTCAAAATAACTATTTATAATTTTATTCAAAAATTACATATTTTTGTGGAATAAAATTATAACAATTTTTTTTTTTTTTGTTTTTATCACCGTTGCTGTTTTATTTTTCTATTTTTTTGATTTTAGTAATTTTATTCAATTTATTCTAACAAAAAAAAATGCCCTAAAACACTTTAAAACTAATTACATAATATATTTTGTCGTTTTACAGAAATTTTAAAAATATTTTTTTTTTTTATTTAAGAAAAAATATTTTTAAAATTAAATTAAATTGATTAAAAAGGAAATAAATTTAAAATATCCGAATTAGAAATTATTTTGTTCAAAATCAATTTTTTATTAGTTTTGTTTAGGAATAAATTTATTCTATTCCTATTACCAAGAAAATCGATATATTTTATTTTAATAATTAAAAAAAAAAAAAAAATTAAAACCAATAAAAAAATCAGTCTAAATTTTTAAGGCAACACGAGAGCAATTTTCTATTTCCTGATTAAATATATAATTTCCTTTTTTATATTTTTGATCTCTTTCATATTTAAAATATTAATATTTTATTTAATTATCTAATAATCTTTAATTTTAATTTATATATTTCTATTCTAATTAAATATTTACATTTTTTTTAATTTAAACCTTTTTAGAAAGAAACAAATTTATATACTTATATATAGAAAGAGAATCAAAGATAAGTTTAGAAGAAGAAAAAGTGTAAATATTATAATATTATATATAGAAAAGGCTTTGCTTTAATGATGAATATGAATATTTAGAAAGATGATGTGAATGAAAAAATATTCATTAAATCTTCAATATGTAATGCCATTTCTTAAGTTATTATTCAAATTTATAATTAGATTCTTAATGATTAAAAAAAATAAAATTCACAATTGACAACAGGTAGAAATTTCAAAATCAAAATCATAATTTTTCTATTTTAATTATTAATAAAAATATATATATAATTATTTAAAATAAAAAATATATTATAAAACAAGGGTATGATTTATAGAATTAATATTATATTTTAGTAAAATATTTACAGAGGCCCCTGTGATTATTATGTTTAATTATTTTTCATTTATATTTTTAGAATATGTTTTATTTTTATCAAAATTATTAAATTCATATTTTATTCATTGCATTTTTTTGTTATTATTAAATCCGTTCTTTTAAAATATTATCATCAGTACTATTTGAATTTGAATTTTCTGAAATAGTTCGACTACTAAAATTAGTACCATTCGTATCTTCTGATTCTGTCGAATTATTACTTAAATTTTCAAATATTTCTGCTGCAGTTGGTTCAGTATCATGTATATCAGTAAAAATATCTGTTTTATTGTTTTTTAAATGGCTAGTATTGTTTTGATTAGAATTCTCAATTTTAGTAATTGGATTTGAGTTTGTTATTGTATTATTTGGTTGTGAAACAGTCGTTGATAATAATTCGTCATCTAAATCTGTTGTGATATTTGTAAATGGAATGATTTTAGTATCAATATGTACTGGTGTTGATGAATAATTTGTATGATCTCTTAATGTTTTATGCAAATTTGTTGATGTACCCGTACTATTATTATTACTTAAATAAATTGATGAACGTTTTAAATTAGTAGTTATTGGTATATTAGCTGTTGTAATATTTATTGTATTTATTGATGATGATGGTAAATTATTCGAATTTGTTGTATTCGTTGGTGTTGTTGTATTTGATTCATTTAATATTTGATTATATTCACGTATACCTTTTTCACTAACTGGTACAAATCGTTCGCCAATTTCAATTAGATATACAGTTCGATTAACATTTGAACGAAAACGTTTCTCCGGATGATTTGGTTGCCAAAAATGTCTAATATAACCAACCATACCTTCTTTTGGTACCCAATCTTCCCAAGATGAACGTCCACCATTGGCTCGCATTTTTTCATTTGGCCAAACGACATCAATACGACGACCCAAATCCAGACAATCGTAAATCTGTAAAAAGAAAAAAAATATTATAGAAAAATTTATGATGAAATAAAAACAAAATTGCTGTTAACTGAAGTCTTGTTAATAGAGGAAACTAGTTTTTTTTTAAAGCACTATTTAAAATAAATGGTAAAATATGATTTATTAAATAATGTAAAATTATATTTTTATAATATAATCAAGCATTTTGGTTACACAAATTTATTTGAAATATAAATAGGGAATTTTATTGGCAAAAAATTTACCATCAAAATAATCGTAAAAAGTAATTGCCTTTTTTTGACAATTTTAAAAATTTACAAGCTTCAAATATATTCAATTAGTTAGTAAAACACTCTCATTCAAATTACATACCAAATTTGAATTAGTAAATATGTTATACACAACTATGTTTTTTTAGAACAATATTGGTTCACCCAATTCCAGAATCTAAACAGAAAATAATTGTATTTTCATAACAAAATTCCTAATAAATTTATATAATTATGTCATAATATTAATAAATTTAAATTTTATAAATTATGAGTTTTAACAAGTAAAATAAAATATTTTTAATAATTTACCTCTAATCCATCTACAATAATCACTTTTCTGTTTAATTCAAACAGTGATGATCTTCTATTAATATTAGTATTTTTCTGTTGTTCAGTAACATCAATTCCATTACTACTATCACCATGACTATTTGTATTTTTGCAATCCTCATTAATTGTACTACAAGAAAATTCAGGAATATAATTTTCCAATCCACTAGGCACGTTTCCATCAGTAATTAATGATTTTGAACTAGTATCACATAAATTTTCAGATAAATTTGCATTATTATTTTCACCAGCCGCAGCACAATTACTATCATAATCAAAACCAACAAAATATTCGAATTTTTGTAAATCATTGCTAGTTGTGCTTTCCAATGAATCTTTTATGATTAAATCGCGACTACCCCCATCACTATTATTCATTGTTGCGGAAGATGCAATTGGTAATGTCGCACGACGATCCCTATCGTTATTACGTGATGATGATTGTGATTGATTTTTACGATTTGTTCGTCCTCCTTCACGTATAAGTTCTCTTTCTTGATCACGTTCACGATTTAAAAATCCCGCTAATAATGTAGAACTATTTGGTTTATTCATACTAGCCAAACTACCTCTTGTACCAGTACCAGATAAACTTTGGCTACCATATGATAATGTACCAGCTGTATTTGTACCAGTAATTGGTGAAAAATATACCATTGGTGCATCATTAGTACCACCACCAATATCACAGTCAATACCACCGCTACCACTACTACAGCCCTGTCGGCATCTAATTCGTATACGACGCCATGTATCCAATACCATTTGTTTAATTGATTCTAATGTTATTGCACCGCCAATAATTTGACAAAGCTGATCATTTGTATCAGCATATGATGTAGTTAGCGGTGATACATAAATTGGATAACCAATTGGTTGATCACATGATGAATTTATAATATTTCTTAGTGCTTGTTTAGCATTTTGTATACTACCACGTTCTGGATTACGATTTCTTAAATAAATTAATTCTTGTTGTTGACCAGCCCACAAACCTCTAACACATTCTCGATTCAATTTAATAACACGAAAACTTAAAAAACGTTTTGTTAAACGTATTATACGATATTCATCTGAACCATCTTCCATAACATGGCGCAAAGCTAATAAATTTGGTGCACCACGTAGTACAGCACTTCGCCAAATTGGATCAGCTTCATGTGAGATTACTAAATCTTTGGAATGTGTTGCGATTGCTTCGTAAAGTACGGACGGATCTAAATATTCATCAGGACTTGAGAAATGATCTTGATGAAGTTTAAGTGCCATTTTAACAGCTGGTGCAACAACACCATGTAATAATTCCATATCAGCAAATACCCATTCATCACGTGGTGATGTTATACGAAAATCACCTTTAAAAAGTGCATGCAAACCGTGCAGAAAAAATTCAACACCCGACAATGAACTATGTGAAGCTGTAGCTAAAGAACGTCTTGCGAGCAGACCTAAAGCCAGACATAAGGAAACTAATGGCGAATCTTTTGTTATTGGACTATTGTCTACAACATTATTATTTGTTGAATTTAATGGTGGCTGTTGTCCTCCTGATGTTGTTTCTGATGATTCTGTTGTTGCTGTTTCACCAAATTTTAATTTTCTTTTATAATTTTTCTTTTTATTTGGCCTTAAAGGATTTGTACTAGTTGTTGGTATATTTTCTAAATAATCACCACCACATTGATTATTATTTTCAGTTGGATTACCTAATGGTGTATTAGCAAATGGTATTGGATTTAAGCTGCTAGTCGATTGATTTTTATTATTATAATTAGAATTACAATTATTATTATTATTATTGGTATTACCACTATTATTAGCACTACAAGTTTGATTATTAAAATCGTTTGTTGTTATTGCTTGTTCTAATTTTTGTGAAGTACTATTATTTTTATCTTGTTTTGTTGGTGGATTTTGTTCTGGCGGTGTTGTTGCTGATATTGAATCTTTACGTTTTTTATAACAAAACTGTATCCAACCTAAATAAATTGAACAAAAACTGCTACGTGTTATACCTAATACACGAAAATCAAAATCTTCATCTAAATTGTAATTAAATATAATATCTAAATCAACAAATTGACGATCTAATGTTGATCGTAATGCATCTTGTATTGGACCAGATGTAAGCCATTTTTCTAATTTTGGATTTCGTATTACATAATAAATTATGCTCTATAAAAAAATTCATGTTATTATTATAAAAACTTTTTTTTTTTTGTTACCTTAATGTAATATGTAATTAGAACTTTACGAAATTCAAAAACTTGTAATGTTGCTGTTGCTAAATTTTCTGATATTGAATAACCTTCTAAAACATATTGTGCTGCAACAACTTGCCATGCTAACCAACGTGTTGAAAACATTGCATTAGCACTTAACATACGTGGTATATGACCAGGATTACAACAACAACAAGCATCATTATCTTCAACACCTTCCGAAATTGCTTCAACTTCACGTTGCTGACAATATGTACCACGAAATTCTAAACCACGCATTTGAAATGTACATAAACCATTACCCAATTCAATAATATGTACTAAACAATTTAAATAATCAGATGCCAGCACTAAAAATAGAAAAGTTTATTTATATAAAAAAAATTATAATCATATTTTATATAATACCAAAACAATCTCCTTGATTAACATTACCCCATCGGCCAAGTAATAAATCACCACATAATGAATGTTGTAATGATCTTGTTAAATGTTCATAAAAAATACTATTTAAATTATTATCATCTGCACCTAAATCACGTTCTAATTGTGAACTTAAACGTGTATTTGAATGATCAATACGTCGTGTATTATAATCACGTTCCCAGAATTTGATTGGCCGTACATATGATGTTAAAAATATTGCACTACCAAGAAATGGATTTAATGGTGTTGATAATATAGCGCTTATAGCTGCTTGTAGAAATAGCATTGCTGAATGTGGTACACTAAATGGTTGTGCGAATGCATGAAATGCAGATCCCCATGTTATTTGCCATGGTGCAATATAAGTAACAATGAATTGTAACTAAAAAAAAATTATTAAAAATTAAATTATAAATTTTTTTTTTTTTTTTTTAAAATCAAATTTTTGTTTTACCTTTAATAAGAAATCACAGGATTTTTTAAATAATATTGATATAATAAAATAATTTATAAGAAATGTTTCACTTGCAAAATGAAAATCAACTTTAAATAAAAGTACAGAAAAAACTAAAATTAAATATTGATTGGCCGGATCTGAATATGCATTACGGACGCCTATAAAACAAATACATTAATATTATTAGAAATTAATTTAGTTATTTTTTATAACTTACATTTTAATGCACAAATTGATACTATAGCTGCACCAAAATGTATACCATATTTTTGTACAATATTTTGTGAATCAGCAGTTATTGCTGATATAAATATTAATGGATATAATACATTACGTTCTAAAAAACATAAATAAACATATGCTCCTTCAAACCACATTATTTTGGCTGCATCAGATACTTCAAATTGTCCAAACTCTTTCTGTTTTAATAATGGTCTCGCAAAACATAACCATGGCATATGTTTACGCAATTGTGGTATAATATAATGTAATAAAAATCCCATTATACCAGCTATTGAATATAAAACAATATTTAAATCTGGTTGTAATACTGTAAAAACTGTACTACAATGCAAACTTAATATAAATACTGATAATACAGTTGATACAACTAGATCATTTTTTAAACGACAATTAACTGTATGTTGTAGTTTTTTTGGTAACGGATCTGGTTGTTCATTAGATTGTTGTAAATTATCAGCTGGTTGTGCACTACTTAATGTAGCTGTTGTTGATTCATTTTCACAATTAACATTACCATCAGTACCACAATCACCAGTATTATTATTTATAATTTCATCGGTTTTATTATTATCATCATTATTATTAGAACAATCACCACCTGCACTATCAACTATATCTAATTTTGATTCAGTACTATAAATTGTTTTTGATTGTTGACTTGTTAAATCATCATCAATAATATCATCTTTAAATTCTTTTGGTCTAATATCATCTAAAGATGATGGATTTGTAATTTCTTTAGTTGATGAACCATGTTGAACATTTGTAGATTTTTCATCATCTAGTTGTTGTTGTGGTTGTTCATCATTATTAAGTTCAGTTGTTTCATCGTCATCATCATCCTTATACGTATTTACTAAACTTGATTTTATAATTGCCCAAATATGACTAAAATCAGATGCTGAACGTGATAAATGATAAGCAATTGGTATTAATAGAGCACAAAAAAATGAAAATAAAAAATGTTGTGTCCCTTTTTGTTCAGTTAAACCACCAAATGCTGGTCCATATAATATACAAACAGCTAATATTGATTTTAATACACATAATATTGATGATATTAATGAACATGTTGCATTACCACCAAATATATGCATATCAATTTGTTCGAATATATACATACAAAATGTATTTATTTGTGGAAATAAACCAAGTGAAAAGAATATTGGAAAAAACAATAATATTATTGACATAAAATCAGTAATATAACGAAAAAATTCTGTTGCTGAAAATATAATACCAAAAAATTGTAAATTTTTATTTCGTATAATATTATTATCATCCTGATTATTATTATTAGATGCAAATTCATTTGCTAAATGGTTTGAAAATATTAATAGACCAGAGCATAAACAAAAATATATAGGTCTTGAATATGCTACAGTTTTATTGAAACCATGTATTGGTGATGCTGCATCTGGTTGAACACTTTTTAATAACGAATATAAACTGCCAGCAATAACAACACAAAATATAAATGCAAATATATCTTTGTAAAAACCAAATTGTAAAATAATAGCACCTAACAAACATACTGTTGCTGATAATATAACAGCTAATATAACATGAAACCAATTTAAATCACGATCAAATAATGCTAATAATTGTAAACGATCCATAGCTATTTTTAATTCATGTTTACCAAAACATTTTATATGATATTTATAAAATCGTTTTGGTTGAATTGGTTTTTCTGTTGACATACTACAAGGATGCCATGGAAATTCACAATATATTGATTCTCCAACATTTAAAATATTTGCTGCTCCATTATTATTGCTATCACCGCCACCACCACCTCTACTAACTCCAATTCCATTATTACTAACACCAACAGTTGTTGATTGACGTCGTGGCTGATCACCCGAAGCTAATGAATTTTCAAAAGAATATTGTTCATTCATTAGACCTTGTATTGATAAAGCTGTTGTTGTTGCGGTAGTTGCTGTTATTACATTTGTTGTATTTTCTAAGCAATTTTTTTGTAAATCATCTGAATCATAGTTATAATTAGCAGAAAATTCTTCTAATCGACGAATACGTTCACATTCATAATGATTATGACGTGATCCTCTTAACTTATGATGTAATCGATAATTACTATCGACAAAAGTTCGACGAGGATATGCAACAAAACTTGTACAACCAACAGCTGGTAAACCTAATGATGTGTTATTATTGGTTTGATTCGTATTTCCAAGTATACCACTAACAGCAATAGGTCCATTTTGTACATTATTATTATTATTATTATGGGATCCAATTCCACCAAATAAATAATGATCTTTATATGTTTTATAGATATCATTTGAAAAACTTTCAGCACTATAACTGCGAGATGATGCTGATGATGATGTTCGACTCATTGATTTTGGTTTATGTGGCCAAATAGATGGATTAGCTGAAAGGCAACTAGTTAATTCACTACTTCGTCTCATTACTGTTTTTGGAATAGCACCTAAAAATAAAAATTTATATATATATTCAAAAAAATATTTTTTCCATTTTACCTAAACTTTTTGCATCCTTAACACGTAAATTTTCAATATCAGCTTCTTCTTGGGCAATATCTAAACCGCGTGGTATTGCTGCAATTGATATTTTTTCAATTTCATTATTTTCTATTGGATTTTCTTGATTATTACTATTATTTTGATTTACATTATTTTCAATATTATTATTACTATTATTAATGCAGTCCTTTTGATGGTGATCTTCATCATTATGATCTTCTTCTAATAACATATCTTTAGAGGTAGCACTCATATGTTCACAATCACTTGATGGACAACCATTATTATTATTATTATTACTATTTTTTGTATTATTTGAGTTATTATTACATAGTTTTTTATTTAAAAAAGTACCATTTTTAATTAAGTTATTACTACTACTACTAAAATTTTGGTGTTTTTGTTGCTGTTGGATTTTAATTTCATCAGTTCTATTATTTGATTTGTTATTTTCACAACGATTTTTATTTAATAATGGTGAGCGTGAACCATTATTATCTGTTTCAGAATCAGTTGATTGTGTTCGAGGCCGTTCAATTTCTGATTCAGATTCAGTCATAGAACAACGTTTTATATCACCACAATGTTCTTTTTCAACATTATCATAATCGTCCTCTTCTAAATCATCATCACCATCAATATCATCAACATCATTTCTTCTTTCATTATTATCATTTCCACCATTATTACCATCATTAACATCTTCATCATCATTATCATCTGATTCACAATTAGTTTTATTAGTTGTAAATATTATACCACTACCGCCACCATCACTTATGCTACATTTTTCATCAGTTTCAGTTTCTTCTGGATAAACTGGTTCCATAATACCACTTGATTTTATTAAATCGTTTGATTGACTATTTATACTACCAAATTTTGAGCATAAATTTAAATGTGGATTACGTACTAGGCACTTACTAGGCGGTGGTAATAAAGCGCTTTGTGGATTTTTTATTTGTTGACCAGCAATTGCTTCAACACTATTTGGATGTGGCGATAAATTTGATACAGATGGTTGTTGACATGATATTTCTAAAGCTGTACTTTTTATACGACGAACATTTGTTTGTTGACCATTACCTAAAATATTTGAATTGCCACCAATTGTTAAAGGCTTACAACCGGTATTGGAATGTCGACGGGTTTTTTGTTGTTCCGTTGAATTAGATGTAGCTACTGGTAATTGAATTGCTGACATTGTACTATTTGAATCTTTTCGCATTGATTTAGTTTGTGGCAATAAACTATGCATGAAATTTAAATTGTGTTCAAGTTGTTCCATGACTAAAATAAATAGAGTAAATTAATGTTTACCGAAAGTAATTTTTTAAAAGAATTTTTATTTCTAATTTTAAAAATTAAATATTTAATAATAAACATACCTAAATCAGACTTTGTATAATTATTGTTTGCTAGATACATATCAGATAATCCTAAATTATTACTAGTTGCCCGATGATGATGACTTATTATATCTGTACTCATTTGTTGTTGTTGTGATATTGGATGACCAATAATATTATCTTGTCGTCCACCAAAAAATAACGTATTACGATTATGTGCACGTTGATAATCATCATGACTTTCAGTACTTCTATGACGTTGTAATTTCGATGTTTTATTTAATCTCTTAAT
Source organism: Rhamphomyia laevipes (assembly GCA_963920725.1). NCBI lineage: Eukaryota > Metazoa > Arthropoda > Insecta > Diptera > Empididae > Rhamphomyia > Rhamphomyia laevipes. The sequence goes on from OY987256.1 coordinate 517,317, forward strand.
AGCTTTAGTATGTAAATTATCAACACAATTATTACTATTATTAAATTCCTGATTACCACCACAATTATTGTTATTTGTAAAAGTTGGTCGACCACAAATATGTGCACTTCGTTGTCGGAAAAACGTATTTTCTATTTGATATTCTTTACTATTATAACCAAAACCACCACTAGCACCGCTACTAACTGTTGAACCACGTATTTGTGTAGCTGTATCTAAACTATTTTGTCGTTCTAAACGTGTTTTACATTTACGTTTAGTTTTTTCATCTTTTTTGATAATATTATGTTGATATTGTTGTTCGTTAGAATTATTGCTACTATTATTAATATTTTGATAAATTTGTTCTGCTGGTTGTTGATTTTCTGTTATTGATGTTAAAGATTCCTGTTTTGATAATGGAGCTGGTGTTCTCCATATTTCTGAATACAAATTTCTGCAAATTTCATGACCTTGACTATAATTTCGATGATGATGATGTTTACGATATTGTTGTTGTTGATTTAAGGGATTGTTTTGTTGTTGTTGTAAAGCATCTTTAAATATTGGCACACTATATTGCGATGGAATTTCTTGCTTTAATGATTTATCTAATTGATGTATATTATCTGAATAACGTCTTTTTATATTATCACTTTGATTTTGGCACTGTTGTTGTTGTTTTTGATTATTACTATCTTGTTTAAATAGATTTTCGAATAATTGTTGCTGATAATGAGTCTCAGCACGATAAGTTGGTACTGATGTTACACTTTTTATGACACCCGTTGGATAAATTGATATACTACCACTAGATTCTGAACTATTTTTACGATGTACATCAACTTTTAAATCTTAAATAAAAAAAAATTATAATTTATTTGAAAAATATTTAAAATTTTAATATTTAAATGAATATTATTTACCAATTGTACTAGTTACATGTTCATTTATTGATAACATACTATTTGCTTCACTAACTTCATTAATTGGTTGTTCTACAGATGTTCTTGATGGTAAATTATCATTACTTAAAATTTGCATTTCAATACCACAATCCTCATCTCTACAATTTGAATTATATTAGTTATACCATATTTTTTTTATTTATCAACATTTTTCTACAAACCCTTCATTTTCTTTAGAACCTTTAATGGTAACTTTTAAATTTGGATCTGAAATAGCTTGGGCTTTATCATAAAGTACATGTAATGCCATATTAACAATTTTAAGCATTGTAATTGTAAAAGTTGTTGTAATACAATAAACACCCCATGTTGTAAAAGTTGTTGGAAAATACTGTAAAAAAAACAAAAACAACCAAATTTAATAATATTTAAATAAACATTTTCATATTATATTTTATTTAAAAGTTTTAATCGAATAACAAAAAAAAATTGTAATAAAGTGCGTGTATCTGTGTAATAGGGGATAAAAAGAAAGGAGAAATAAAAAAATGGGGCCGTCATGCAAATTTGCATTCTTCTTACCAAATATGTGACAAATGGGGCACATAATAAAAACAACCATAAATAAAGATGAATTGCATTACAGAAAACATTCTGATGAGGATCATAGAACCATCCACCGGTTAAGGACGCCCAAACACCTTGGCGAATTATTTCCAAGGTTTGTGAACCCATAATTTTATAAACTCATCGTCGTTTCTGATGAAACACACAAAAAAAAAAACTAAATAAAGAATTTCGGATTTTAATTATTTTGACATAATTCAACTTTTATTTTCCATTTAAATTTTTAAAAAAGATCTTTTCTATTTTTTTAAATACAATTTTTTATTTTAATATTATTAATTTTTAAACCTGAATTAAATTCAGGTGATATTTGATACATAAATCTCTTATTAGAAATTTTATTTAATGCTTTTTAATTTGACGAGTTACAAAAACGATTGAATATATTATATATATATATATATATACTGAACTGTATCTGTCAAAAAAGTGTATATTTCCATTTCCCAAATAACAAAAATTAAATTGAAGTCATTTTCTGAAATTTATCAAGTTCAGAAAATATTGAAGTAAAAAACATACATATAACATTTATAAAGTTCTCAGGATGAACATCTATATTTCACATATGAGTTTCTTTTCAGACGTAATTTACTCATATTATGTAAGTTTTAGAAGGTTTTAGATTAATTGAGGATTAGAAACTCAATTATTAATTGAGCTACGGTCACATTATCTGACCTGACAAAGCAACTCATATGACTTCCGATATGAGTTGATCAGATAGTATAGGAAAGGGTCTTTACTTTATATATATACTTCTTAATTGTATTATTAATCATCATGTAATATTATTTGTGGTTCCGCGAGTATATATCAGTAATACACCAAAGAAATATTTGTCGGTGGATTTGAAAGTTGTTAAAAAATTTTCAACCTCGAAGTCGTATTCGTCCATTTCATACTTTTATTTGCATGTTATCTGTTGTGTATACTTAAATTGGTGGTTATCATGAAAAATTCTGAGGTTAATTGATTTTATATATCTATATTTATTTATAAATTTAAAAATTAGTTTTTACTTTAGTCCTTTTTTGATATTTTGATTAATTTTTTTTAAGAAAAAAATTAACCGTCCCCTGCGGGTTTCTCTAAATTAGATACATCACGACCCCATACACACAACGGTACTCAAAGTCTTTATGTATTTTACTTTTAGGGGCTTGAGGAAACCCTAGTCAAAAATAAATATTTTTCTTTTCAAATTTGTACCCTTGGTTTTGATTTCAAACCAGTGGTATTATATTCAAATAATAAATAAAAGTACAATTTTTATATATATGCTGAATAAAAAAATAAAATCTTGTCAAAAAATCAAATCTGATATTATAATTTCATATAAAAAACCTAAAGTGCTTTCATTATTTGAAATTTTGAACTTGTTAGCGGGGCGTAAGGTTCTTCTTGAATCTCCTAGGCCGGATCAAAATAAAAATATATATAATTACTTAAATAATAGATAAAAGAGTTGAAGAAAATAGTCTCATTAGTCATTTAGTATATTATGCGAATGATGAATATGTCTGTCAAATAATTGTTTTAACACAGGATTTGTGCCCGTGAATGTTTTATGTTTCTAGACTAGATAGTGGTTTCATACAAAATGAAAATGGAATTCATATTCTACGAGCAACAGATATAAAAGTCCAATTTGCAACGCCTTTAAATATGCAAGATGGTATATTTAATATGTATACATTTATTTTATAGAGATATAAAGCAAAAAACTAAAAAAGCGCGTTGCTGGTGGTTAAATTAATTAAATAAATCGGTATTATTAAAACATAATATACGTATGTATAAGCAAAAATTTAAGTTAAGTTACTTATTTATAATTTTAGTTTTAAGTCTAGTTTAAGAAAAATATAAAAAGTCAACTGTTTTTATACAAATTTTTAATTAAAAAATAAATATTATTAAGCCTTTAAGCGGATATTTTTTTTCTTAGATATCCAAAAAGGACTAAACTGAAGATAAGCCCGTAATTTTTCTGGTCCATTACCTGTGATTCGTACAGTACGTAAGTTGAAGCAAACCTGATTATGGAGTAAAACAATTACAAATTACATTTAATTTAATAAAATTCGAAAATGAATTTCTGAACTAAATTCAAAATATTTTTTTTTTTATTGTCATTCCACTGTCATGAAACTGGATTTCTTCATTTAGGTCGCATAGTCTTATCAAAGTCATTGATGATGCATGCACTCATAGAACGAAAGATGGTTCAACAGTATGGGTGACCATGCTGGTATTGAAACACAAGTTGTTATCGAGAAGAAAATATTGCGTAATGAACAATTTATTGAAAAAGCTTTGGGATTGAAAAAAAAAAAAAAAAATGTTAATCGTATTTATAAACAATTAAAGTGTATGGGTTCATTGTAGAATTGACCGAGTGTAGCATTTACTTGGATCCGGAATTATGTCACGCTGTTACTGAAGCATTTGTTTCCATGAAGATGGTAGCATTTATCGTAGTCTTAGGCTAGTTAATGGATCATGTGCATTATACGTTCAGCAATTTTGGACATTGATTAACTTTGATAAAATTGATATACCTATATCTACATTTCTATCAATTCGTGGATATAGTGATAAAATAAAATTTGGTATAATAGTTTAGTAGGACTAAAGATGCTGAACTTATGATTAAACCGTAATGGTAAGAAAACAACTTAGACCTGGTAAAACGAGTCCTAAATATAAAGATAATTAATATAATGTGTTTATAGTGTAATTTAAATAGATTTTTTCGAATATTATTATTTGTAACGTATTGTATTGCGTACATTTAAAATTATCCTTAAAATTATATTTAATAAATCTAGTGGGCATACTGAATTTTTGTATCAACCACTTTCTCAGTCTCATTATTATCATCATCACCATAATTTATTAACAACAACTCAAGGAGCTGCTTGTAACCAATCATATAAATTAATCATTCGACCACACTCTAGAAAGATGTAATTTAAATCCAACTGATAAAACTGGCAGACCTGATCATAAAATTTTTGCTGGTTCTAATTTACAACAATCACATTGTAAATAATAATATGGATTTTTCATTATTAATGCTGTATGTAATTAGTAATTACAGTCCTTGGTGTTTCGTAGGTTTAAAGAAATATAGTTAGTTATGTTTGCATTGTATTCATTTTTTGATTGAAAACCATATTTTCTAAATCGTAAAAAGGTATTAATGGATAATATATTGTAAAATTTAATTGCTTAATCATTATATGATTATATCTATCTATATGTCATTTTATCTATATAACACCATATAGAAATAAGAAATTGTAATATTACAGAAGTTAGAATTAGTATATATATGTATAATGTATAGTTATATATTAAATTGTGTGGCAATATTACTCCAGTTAATATTTACGTAAGATGTGATCTATCTATATATGTTGGTAGCAAGTCATTTCGTCTAAAAACTGTAACTTTTTGTGTGTCTGTCAGGTTAGGTTACAGATCACGTCAAGAACAAAGGTAATAATAATTCTTAACTTCAGTTTCTTTTGAGTCGATTTCCATAAAATCATACTTATGAGAGAGTCTATTTCCATGAAATCATATACTTATAAGATAAAGATTTTTTAAAACAATTGTTAAGCACAGCCTTTATTAGTTAAGAAATCTGTGCTTCATGAATCATGAGTCTCGTTTTATGAGAATCGATAGAAAAAGAAATCGTACTTATTTGTTATTAATACGAAATATATATGAAAAACTATATGGATGACTAGTCAGAGAAGGTATTTTAAGATTTGTAACGATTAAGCAAGCTACGCTGACGCAACAATTAGAATACGCTTTAACGACGTAGTATATTAGGCAGTTTCAAAATTTAAATAGTATGTTTAACATATAACTTTAGTTTTGTCAAATTTAGTTGTCAACGTGCAAAACGTGCTTTAGAAATTCAAATTATCGAATTTCTGCGTATGTGAATGTTTGCGCTTTAATTGCTCTGAGAGAGTTTAAATGTAATTTATTATATTGATTGAATTTTGTTTCGACACAATGCTCTGCATCTGCTTTGCTTACGTTGAGACGTTGAGACTAACTGGGCTATTAATTTTTTTTTCAGTTGGTATTGGTATACTTTTTATACTTAAATAAAACACTATGTTGTAAAACTTTTTATTTATAATCATGCGCGCAAATTCTCAATAGTACCAATCTTGGCACGCGTGCCACTTAATTACGACCACTGTATAACTGATTAAAACATATGTATATAGATTAATTTAATACGTTATCATATGCAAACGATTTTCTTTAATACAATTCTGACATTGAATTATCTTCTATTAAATTTATATTTTAGTATCTGTGCGGCTTCGAATCTGAGAAGTTCATAATCCCAACTAAATGTTTATATTTATGATAAAAACAAATATTAAAATTTTGTTATCTCATAAAGATAATATCCAGTAAAATTTATGCTTTTAGTGCTTATCTAAAGTAATATAAAACAAAAGTAAATAAAATACAATTATATCTTTTTTTATAATGAATTTAATTGCTTATTTGTTAGTCACACTCAATTACAGTGAAAAATTAATGATTTTTGTTTATTAAGATACACCAGAAAAGCTTTTTGTAAATAATTTTTAAAAATAGAGCAAATAGGACTAGATAATTTTCACTTTTAATTTTTAATATGAAATCACCAACAATAACAACATAATTTTAAGTTCATTGCGCATACATTTGTGCTAATAAATGAGTTTTTTGGACTTTGGAAAAAAAGCTTATTTCAATTTTTTGATATTTAATTTTCAGTCTTGCAGTCATATTAAGATTTTCAATCAAAATTAAAAAAAAAAAATTATGATATTTTGTATTTAGATTTTTTTTTATAAATATTTTGATATTTTTTTGTTTATTTTATTCTATTAAGAAAAGATTCTGGTAAGCAAAAATATTTGTGAAATGAAAATAATCGAATTGATCAGTTTTTATAAATATCATAAATGAATTGCATTTTCCATGTAATTGTGATGAAATTGTTTGAAATTAAGGTTAATTAAATTAAAAATTTATAATTTTTTATAAATACATAGTATACAAAAAAAATATCACGAGTATATATATATATCAATAGTTTTGATGTATATATATAGATACGATACATATTATATATAATGGTTTTTCTTTATATATATTTAAAAGATTGACAAATGAATTAATTGTACATACTATTTTTAAAATATTCCACAAGGAACTATCTGCATTAGTTAGTACAGTAGTAGAATTAAAAATATCCCGACACCACTTAAACTTTTGTAAAAACGAAGTTAAATTAATTGAAAATTATATCGAGTTATTAAGATAGAAAATTTGTGATTGTAGCTTCTTTCAAATCATATTAAAAAATTCTACTATCATTCTTGTTCGAAATTTTACTAAAATAGTATTTCAAATAATTATTTTAATAGTATATTTTGAAAATCATAACTTTTTAGCATACGAAATTACAAAACGTACGTAAATTGTAAACAGTATTTAAAATAGTCAAGAATATGACAAATAATCAGAAACAAAATGAAAGTTCATTACTTAAAAAAGCTGCTATGCAGGCAGCAGCAGGAGGATCTGCTGGTTTTGTAGAAGTCAGTATAATGCAGCCACTTGATGTCATCAAAACTCGTCTTCAATTGCAAAATAAACACGCAGCCATATCTGAGGTATTATAAAATTATGATGTAAAATTAAATTAACAAAAAAAATTAATTCATATTTATATTATTTTATAGAAATATTATAAAGGAATATTTGATTGTATGATCAAAATGTCAAAGACTGAAGGTGTATTATCATTTTGGAAAGGAATACTACCACCAATTTTGGCTGAGACACCAAAACGTGCATTAAAATTTTTATGCTTTGAACAGTTTACACCACTATTTATGTTTGGATCATCGGTTCCAACGCCATTGGTTAATTTATAAAATTTGATTCAAATTTTAAATATTTTACATTAATTCTATTACTTTAGACATATTGTCTTGCTGGTTTTGGTGCGGGTATAACGGAAGCAATTGCTGTTAATCCATTTGAAGTGGTTAAAGTAGCTCAACAAGCAGAACGATCACGTATGAAAGAAGCCCCTAGTACATATTCAGTAACTAGACGAATAATTAATCAGGGTGGATTCGGATTAAATGGAATTAATAAAGGCATTGTAGCCACAATGAGTCGTAATGGTGTATACAATATGGTTTACTTTGGATTTTATCATAGTGTGAAAAATCATTTTCAACCATTCGAAAATGAAACTAAAGAATTTTTAAGAAAAGTTGCTATTGGTTTTACTTCTGGTGTATTAGGTTCAATTATGAATATACCATTTGATGTAGTAAAATCAAGAATACAAGGACCGCAACCAGAACCCGGAAAAATTAAATATAAAAATACAATTAGTACAATGAGAATAATATATAAAGAAGAAGGTTTTTTGGCTTTCTACAAAGGTTTACTGCCAAAAGTGATGAGGTTAGGACCTGGTGGTGCTATTATGTTACTAATATACGAATATTCTTATAAATATTTACAAGAAAGATTTGAATAAATTAAACTTAAAAATAAAATTTCGAAAGCATAATCGTTAAATTAAAAGTTTGGAACGAATGAGAAAAGTACGTTTGAAGTGAACCGTTTTACATACATGTTCTTGAACGAAATTATTTTTAAATATTGTAAATAGTTTTTAACTAATGTTAGTAATTAAGCTAAAAGAGCAGTTCATAATTAATATAAATAAATGTTTATCTGTATATACATTTCTTCATTCAATTGGTATGGTATGGAATAGAAAAAACATTTTCACACATGTATATTAATTAGTGACTTCTGATTTGACCGGAGTTTTTGTATTGTATCTATATTTTTTATTTAATTAATTTTATGTATACATATATATAAGTTATTGAATCAATCAAGTATTGAAACTCTAGAAAGTAAAATATAAAAACTAAAAACCTTAGAAAGTAAAATACATGAATATCGCCAATAAAATTAAAGTAAAGGTCAATCTATGAAGCGCAATTTATGTTCCTTAGAGCAAAACGAAGAACTTTTATTTGTACACTTTTATGTCAGTTCTTTTAATCTTAACGTATTTAAACTATTAAATTTCCATCTTGGAAAGAATAATAATAATCAACAAAAATTTGTATAAACATATAAATTAATATTCTCCTGAAAATATGCAATACAAATCCTTAATTAATAGTCATTCGAAATAAAGGAATTAAATCATATAAATGAAGGGAAGAAATTAAGGTGAATTTTCTTATGCCACGTTTTCTTGCCGCGACTGCCTGCGGCAGATTTTAGAGGAATACATATTCATATATATATGTGGCTTTTTCTTGTGTCACGCTTAACACATTTGAAAGATTTAATATTTATATATTTTATATGCTTAAGTAAATCGACCTTTAATATATATAATTCCCTTTTATCCTAATTTCTCTATTAGTTCGTATTTTAAACGAATTAATTGATATATGTATAACCAAAATCGTAATTTACTAATAGTTATCTGCCATTTTAGTTCTGCTAATAACTAAAACGTTACTACTTGTAACACATAACACTTAACCTGATTACGTTATTATGTAACTGCAGAAGCCGTATGGAAAACAGAGATGAATCGAGGAAAATTGTATAGGAAGCTTAAGTTTATTTTGTAAGTGCTTATAAAGAAAAAGAACGACTGAAATATTTTGACATATTATAAAGTAAACAAGTTTCTTGTTCCAACACATCTAATTTGTTATGCGAAAACTTTTACTTCAAACTATAATTATTATGGGAATAGTTTTATGTATTACGATAAATCGGAAATTGTATCTATCTAGTTTTTTAACACAATTTTCAAAACACTTTCATTAAAGTTCAATGAGATACAAAAGTGCGTGAAGCAATTGCAACAACAATTATTATTATATACTTGAATTTATTGTAAAAATATTGGCAAGCATATAGTATGTGATAATCGTAATATAGTAGAGATACGATACAAACGAGGTATGTTTATTATGATCTAAATATTGTTTGAAGGTTGTCTTTTATGAGTTAATATTACCAATTTATTTGATATATTTTTAAAAATTAAAATCAAGAATTTTGAAAAAAATTATTCGGGTAACTAACTATAATGTACACATAGGTAATTAAAGATTATAAAACAAGTTTCTTAGATTTTTATTTAAAAAAATTAATTGACTTATTTTTAACCTAATATAATTTTAAAATTACTAAAATTCACAGTTAAGATCTACGCGGTGATTTGAACGGGTGTTACTAAAATTTTATTATATGAAATAAAATTTTATTCTTTTAAAATGCGTTTTCAATTATTTATATTTAATGTTTTGTGTTTGTGTTATGTAATCAGTGCATTTTCAAATAAAGATTTCGAAGAAACTAAATTAGAACTAAATCGACCAAAACGAACGCTTATCTTAACATCGATGATAAAAAAAATAATATGGCGAAAATTTTCTAATTTCATTAATTTACCAATAACTCGGAAACCACCTAAAATTGTTAATTTTACAACTGAACGAAATAGTATTCCATCCACAAAACAATCATTTGAATCGAAATCAAATTCTATTGATTCGAATCCATCATCAAACCCAATTGCTTTTGGTGATTATCCTTTAAATGATAATAAAAATAATAGCGCTTCAGGAGGAGTAACATCATCAGAAGATACTAATAATAAACAAAAAAGTTCATCTTATGTAGGACAACATTTTGAACCAGTTCCTATTTCTCCGGAAACACAAAATGATGTTTCAAATTCTGTAGAGTTTCCGCTTAATAATCCTGATCAATATATCAACCGCCATAATGATCCAAAAGAAAAACAATCAAATATTTATGGACCTTCAACATCTAATCCTACTGAGGACCAGTATTATGACTATGAATCATCTGGTCCATATTTAGAACAAAATTATGGACCACCATCTGGTCCGGATACACAAAATTATAGAGCAATTTCTGGAAGGTTTTTATTTTCTGCTCCTGAAGGAATTAATAATCTTCGTAGTAATAGACTAGGAAAACAACAATTTAATAATGATGTCCCACCATCTGTTCCTGAAGAACAAAACTATGAACCAGCTTCAGGAGAAGTTTCAAATGATCCAAGAAAACAATTTAACAATTACGTACAACCTTATTCTCATCCTTCTTTAGAACAAAGTTATGAATCAACATCTTCGCCTTCTGCAGAACAAAATTACAGACCACCATCTGGTCCGGAAGAACGAAATTATGAACCATATTATAGAGGTTTTCCAGTTTCTGCTCTTGAAGAAAACATTGACCGTCGTAATCACCTACGAAAACAACAATCGAACAGTTATGAACCACCTTCTGATCTTTCTGTAGAGCAAAATTTTGGACCAACATCTCGCCCTTCTACAGAACAAAATTATGGACAACCGTCTAGTTTAAAAGAAGAAATTTATGCAACTACACCTACCACTAAAGACATTTCAAATTCTGATACTAATCAACATAATGGTCCAAAGCTACAACAGTCAGAGAAAGAACATCAAGATTATTCTCACGAAAATAATCACAAATCTGTTAATCAATTGGGGCCAACTATATCAAATTCAGGTGCTTCAAGATATACAGGACGAAAAAATTCGGATTTTAACAATTTTCAACAACAATTCCAATTGCAGAGTAATGAAGAAAACAATCCAGCATTATTTTCAAATACGGGTAAGTAAACTAAATAAAAAATCATCATTTTTTTATTGGAAGAATATAAAATGTTTATATTATAATCTTAACATACATTTATGAAATAATAAATAATTACGCAATTTTATATTTGCTTTTATATTGAACATAAAACTATCTTGATTTAACAATTTCATAAAATTTAATAAAATAATTTTTTAATAGTAAATTTTGCTCAACAAACAAATCCAAGTCCATCACCATTTTTAATAAATTATCCGCATCATCAACATTATCAACAGTTAATACCAAGTGTTAACAAGTTATCAAATTCTATTCAATATGCAGACATACCACAAAATAATTATTACCAACATGAAATTGTTAATCATAAAGAAGGTAAATATTTTGATGAAAACTAAAAATTAAAAATTAATTCAAATAGTCATTAATATTATTATAATTAAAACTAAAATCTCACAATATAATGTATAATTATAATTTACAGATTCATCAGATTTAAATCAATTTAATCAACCACTGTTAAATTTTTACTCACCTCCTAAACAGTATTATTAACATAATTTATAATTTAATGGTAAATAAAATGCTATAAATATTGAAAAAATTTAAATTAATATTATTTTTTTGTTATAAATGGATTCATTAATTTTTATTTATCTAAATATATAATTAAAAAATTGTTTAAATATATTTTATACAAATTTGTATGAATTATTTAATTTTTAATTAGCTCGTTCAGTAGAGTCTAGGTAGCATTTAAAGTTGTGCATGACAAACTCTTCCGTTCGTTCATTGAACAATGTCCCGCCACGATCGCCACCACAGTTCTCAGGTTTTTGTGGTTTTATCCCAGGAGGAGTTTTGCTCTGCATAGCTCAGGCATACTCTTCCATTTAGTATTATAGGTTACTTTATTTGACTGAAATTTTACTTTTACCCAATTTCGAGTGATTTTACTTAAGCATTGATAATCGTAGTTGAATTGATAGACTCTACTATTGATATATACACCTATAATATAGTTATCAAGTCCATATAATATAATTTAGTTTTAGAAAACTAAAATTTGTAAAGTGTAACTACCAACCTATGTTTTCTAAATTATATATATGGATTGGCTCGTTAACATACTAGATCCAGATTTATGAAAAATTGATTAATATAAAAAATAATAATATTATTCACTCTATTAACTATAGAGATTTGTAAGTGTGTAATGTAACCAGTTTATTTTGTGTTTAATAAAAAAATGATATTCTTGTTTTAAATTAATTTATATACTAACTAGTTTGATAAATTAATTAAATATTAATTTCCAGCAAACATAAATGCAATATCATATCATATTCATGTGTTTTTTAACATTATAGGATTAGATCATTGGAGGGATTAGTAGTTAATTCAATTTAATAAATTAATTTTCAACAATTAGAAAATTGTATTTGACAGAAAGGAATATTATTTTAAAAGCAAATTAAAAAAAAAAAAAATTATTCCGCCAGTGTAAGCGTCACTTTTACTCCTTCTAGTTTATATCATCTGTAACTAATTACAAAAATAATTTTGGTTAAAATTAAAAAGGCATTTCACTAAAACAGGGAAAGGGATATTTACTGTGACCGACATAGAATATTAATAGAAACATAAAATTGGTATGTTTATATATAATAATTATGTAATAAAGCGCGAAGTAATTTAATTTAGTTTTGAAATCGTGTAATATCTTTAAATTAAATCTGCAAAAAAAAATATATATCTTAAAAATAAACTATATTGTATTGCTGCCTATGTATTATTTTATATATTGTAAATAAATAGGTTTTGTTATTGAAATACTAATAAAATATTTTAACATTAAACAAGGCACGTGATCCGTATATATTTTACTTTAGGTACTTATTAATTTCTTTAAAGTATTTTGAAAGGTTGGATTGTTATGTAATGAAATGAAAGTGGACTTTTGTTACTGGTTATTAACTAAAGAAAAACTCTAGGACCATATATGTAGGAATATTAATAAAACACGAGTCGTCTAATAAGTCGGCAGTTATGACATCCTAATAATTCTGAGTATAATGTAAATTTTTGGATTCATAAAGAGTTCTTTAATGCTAATGTATGGATTCGTAATGGAAATGGGTTCGCTCCATAGTGATATGAAATAATTTGCATTCATCCTAATTTGTAATCAATCTTACACTCAAACAAAGGAAAAATCTACTATCCACAGTGAATTGAGATATGATGTTTTCATAATCGAAAACAAACAAATGCAAGCATTTAAATTAAAATAAAAATGATTTTATAATTATTAAGAAAAACAAACTTGAATTAACAGGCTAGCTACCACTCTGTCAATTCGATGAAAATGAAAAATAAGAAAACCTAAAGTCATAAATCATTTAATAACCGCTCGTCAAAGTTCATAACTTTGAGTAATAGAATAGCTTTTAGCGATATCCTATGTCGATCGATTATCTAATTACCTAATTGGTATATTTTTCAGTCTTCAAATCGTTTAACTTTTTAATAAATATATTTTTGCTTTTACAAAAAAATTCTAGATATAATGTTACTTAACGTTGCAACTAAATCATCCAAATTTTTAATACCAATTGTGCATAACTTTACTAATTCAATACTAAGAAACTACTAAGATTAAGAAACGTGTAGTCCGGTGTTTTTTTTTTTTGTTCAAAATTGCGTTTCGACTAAAAAAGTTCAAAAGATCGTAATCAACTATTTGGTCACCCTATTTATATATAGACTATAAATTGTCGTTGGAGTTGCAGGGTTAATATTAATTAATGTTATAACATTTTAACCAGGAATTTCATTCTGTTATATATACATAATGCAATTTAAAACTGAATAAGTGATTGTGAATCAATAAATTCATTATCGCAAATCATTAAAATTTTAAATTCGATTTTATATTAAAATGTTATAGTCGACTAAAAAAAAACATTTTTGTATTTTAATTTTATAAACGCAAGCAAACGTAATATAATAATTTCAATAAAGAAATACATTTTCAGATCACGCACTAATAAAAATCAATTTTCTTTATATACTACATTTTCAGTGAAAGCAAATTCGTCGTGTGATGTTTTAATATTTTTCGATATATCACTAAAATGATTTTTAATCTAATAATTTTGAGCATTTTTAAATATAGTGTTACCTATATACGAAATTCGCTTAATGAATTTTATATAAATTGGAAAATTTGATTAGAATACTAATGACAAAAGCTATGAAACTATTTTAAATAAATTTAAAAAATATATGTATACATATTATATTACATTATGGACAATTTAGGTTTGGATATATTGCTGGTTGACAAAGGTATCAGTTTAAAATAAACAATTTAACATCCGCTTTATAAATACAACACTTTAATGAACTGTAAGTGTCATTCAGTTTTTTATTTTGTTAAAATAGGATCGTTAAAAATATCCAATTATTTTTTGTTGTTAATATTGAAAGTGAAAATAATCGAATTTTAAAAATGATTTTTAAAATAATAATATTATTAATAAGTTTATTGGCTGTTATTAGTGCAAGTAGTAGTGAGAAAAATAATTCTTTTGATAAGGATATATTGGAAAATGATATAAATGAAAATAAAAATCCATCAAAACGTGGGGCATATTATCATGGACATGGATTATATCCAGAAGCATATAGTTCATCATCATATTATGGATATCAAATTCCAAATATTGGTGGGCAAATTTTAAATAAACCATTATTGAGTAGCAGACCAGTAGCATTTAGTGCTCCAGCTGGTTTTGGAGCATCAATTCATTATGCTAATAGTCCTGCAATATTTAGTAATTCAATTCAGAAACATCCTGCGCCAGTTTATTTTGGTGTATCAGCACATCCTCCACCTGTTCATTTTGGTGTATCAGCGCAGCATGCTCATACACCAGTTAATTATGGTGTTCCAGCTAATCCTGCACCAGTTCATTTTGGTGTATCACCATACCCTACACCAGTTCATTTGGGTGTACCTGCACATCCTGAACCAGTTCATTTTGGTGTATCAGCACATCCTACACCAGTTCAATTTGGTATTCCAGCACATCCTGCACCTGTGCATTTTGGTGCACCAGCACAACCTGCAGCAGCTATTGCTCCTTTGGCACCACCTACACAATATGCAATTAGACCTGGCAGTGCAGTAGTTCAGTCGTACAATGTCAACTATCCTCAATTACAATATCATCATAAACATTATCCAACATATCCTTTTGCTGGATTACCAGCACCAGCCGCAATAGCACCTGCAGCACCAGTTGTCCCTGTTAATAATTTACATTACCATCCTACATTTGCTGCATCTCCAGCTCATGTAGGCTTTTCATTTCCACCTGTAGCATCGTTACCACCACCACCTCCTGTAGCTCAATTTGCACCACAACATTTCTTTGTAAATCGTCCTCCTGCTATTGGTATTCAATTTGCAGCTGCACCATTACCAACTTCAGTAGTTCCGCAAAGACCTACATTTGTCACATTTGGATCTCCATCACCAACACTTAGTACATTTCCATCAGTTATACCAGTTGCATCTGGATCTGCAATAGCTCCAGGACACATACCAGCAGCTACTCCTATAACACCAACAATTCCTACTACATTGGCGACTCCATGGCGACCTATTCTTATTAATAATTCTCCAACTACAACAGCAACACCACAACCAGTAGGTTCGTCTGGTAATCGTCCTCCAATTAGCTTGTTGCCACCTTATGGTATTGCAGAGAAACCAAATGAAGATTTTTCGCATTATTATAATATACAAAGTGAGTACTTATTATTTTTATAATTTAAAATAATATTATTCAAAATAAAAAACTTTCTTCACAGATACACAGAATCAACAAGAATTAACAGAGCAAAATTATTATGCAGCAGAACAAGCTAACAAGGGTTATAATTATTAAAAAAAAAAATCTTTTGTAATATTTAGTGCCATATACATTTATTAGGTATATTTATTTATATTGTAAATAAAAAACCAATAGAATTTTTTTTAAATTATATATTATCATTTTACTATTTGCACATTCATCATTAATTCTGTAATTAGTTAGAGTAGATGCTATTAATATTTTAGTATCATATTCTTAAATTTGTTGTATGCTTTCAAAGAGGTTCTTTTTTTGGCTAGCAGACAAGTTTTAGATATTTTAAGTTTTCCGGAATAAAAGTGTTGATAAATAGCAACACAAAAGAAAACAAATATAAAAATCTTTAATGTAATAAGGATGGAAGCGGTGGCGACTTATATTAAAAATAACTGAAGCTTAGTTTAGTTTAAACAATGTTCAATAATTGATGTAAATATGCAAATATTTAATTTAAAATGCGTCTAGTCTCAGATTGGAAGATTCAGACAAAGTTTTATGCCAACGTGCAACGTCTATTATATTGGAGATCGATCATAACTAGTAAATTAGTTGCTAAATAAGAATATATATATATGTATATATATATATATATATATAATACTATACTGTTCAAGGTACCGTCATATTGGCTATAATAAAATCTATTTTCTTTGACTTTAGAAATTAAATTAATAATATAAGGCATGTAAACATATGATGTTTCTGGAATAGAAAAGCTGGTATATTATTCATTAATAATAATGGTATAAGTTGATCAAGATCAAGATTTAAATTTAAATGCGGTATAATAAGAAAACACAAAATATTTTATAAAAAAATGTATTTACAAAACTCACACAGGATATCTAACAAACACTTTTGACAAAAAAAAAAAAAATTTCAAACCAATAAATTTAAATTTTTCACATCTAAAACACTTCTTTTTTTTTCAATTTAATTTAAACTAAAGTTTTTTTTAATAAAAATGTTGATGACCAAATCCATGTCCATGGTAGCTTGGATAATATCCACTATATAATCCATGACCACCACCATAATAACCATGTCCACCATATCCACCATGATATCCACCATGTCCACCATGATATCCACCATATCCATGTGCTATTAAAGGTGCATGACCATATCCAAATGCGCCATATATTCCACGTTTTTCAGTTTTCTTTTCAGGTAATACAGCATCGTCAGCAAAACAGCTTACCACAGCAACGAGAACTATACACAAGACAATCTGTAATAATAATTTTATAATAATCCTTTTTCTTAGCTTGAATTCTGTGTTTTTAGGTTTTACGTTTTAGTCAATGAACAAATTACTTACACAATATTTCATTTTGTAAAAAAGAATTTATTATTAATTATAATAAATAATAATATAATTTAATTTTCAAATTAAAGTTAATAAGTAATAATACTGTAAAATCACAAAATATTTCTGATATCAATTTAGTTGGATGCACCTATTTATATACCGATCAAGAAATATCTAAAACACCCTACAAAAAATATATTTCCATTTATAAATTAGCATATACCCGGCAGTAATCCCTCCGTTGATCATATTTGTACATATATAATAAAAAATCTTAATAAATAAAAAGATAAATATTCCCACCCATTACCCAAAAAGATTGTGTAATGGAAAACAAATATGATACTCATATATTATTATACAATACTATAATAATAAATGTTGTATTAAGATATTTTCTTGGGTAAAACATAAAAGGTAAGAAAAATCAAATATTTCTGTATATATGTATACACGTTATTGTAAATTTAGATTTTTACCCTCAAAATTTTGATGAATTCATTATGCAAAAAGAATTGAAATTAAATAATAGTACATTTAGGAAAAATCCATTCATTTCAATTCTTCATCAAATTTTTTATTGTATTCTCTGGCAGTTTCTCGTACATATAATATTTTATGCAATTTAAGTTTTTTTATCATAGGTTTTCTTATGGCTATTTTGATATTGCACTTTGTAAAATTTGAAATATGACACAAGAAAATGCAAAAAGCATAAAGTTTTTTTTTTACATAATATTAGTATAATATGTTAGTATAATCAAGTGTGCTTGACGGATTATTATTACATTTTCAATAAGGCAGATTTGATACATAGATTTTTTTTTGAATCTCTATATAGAGAGACTTACTTTACTTCACTTGAAATTTAAATTGGGTATAATAATTTTATTAATTATAAAATATAAGTAAATAATGATTATTAAATTATTCTTTAAATTTTTATTTTATATTTTATTACAATTCTATATTTTTTTTACAATCTCTGTAATAGAAACATCTATATTCATTTCCTAATAATTATATTTATTAGTTCAATTTTTCAATTTTTAAAACTTAAATTAAGAAATGGTATAGGGCTCCGTTTTGTTATAAATAAAACTTATTAAAGATTTTTAAGAATATTAATTTAACATAATTTAGCTGTAAATTATAGATTAATTTTAGATTAATTGTTCCGAACGAAATCAAAATTGAAATTTCACAATAGTTAGAAAGGTTGAAAATTAATGGTACGCTACGAGTTGGAAAGCTAATAAAGGAATAAGGAGTACCAAAGTGATATCACAATTGACATTATGGACGATTTATACTTGTTAAGTAATATTTATGTTATGATAAAATGATTCAATATGAATTGAAGAAAACGAAAAACTTAATAGATAAAATTTAAAATTAATAAATAGTAATAACATAAGCTTTATTAATTACATTTATTTATATATGTTTTAATTTATGGAACCCTATATTTATACAATGGTTTATTTTGTAAATGTAATATAATCATCGTGCAGTCTTTTACTTTGCCTGTAATAAAGTTTAAGGAAATTTCATAATATAATTATGTATTTATGTATCAGTTATTTGAGAACTAGAAATAATTATGTTCCACATTTTATAATATACATTTATTTAACCAATAAATCTTATGTAATTAATTATTGATTAAGTTATAGACTTATTGGTTAACCAGCAGATAATTATATGATTTAATAATTATTTACTATTGGATATTATAACAATGAAGAAAACTGTGTAATTTAAATTGTCATTTATTAATATTTAAATAATTTTTGATTTCTCGAATGATATGAATTCCAATAATGAAATAAAAATTCTTCAATTGTTTTATTCATTAAATAAATTTCTTAGGTCGATCAGAAGTTATCTATGTTTAGATCACGATTTCACCTTTTAAGACCTAATCATTATGTTTTTTGTAAGGCCTTGGTTAATAACCATATTTGATTTATCTTTTGTATTGTTTAAAAAAAATGTTTTTTTTTTTCCAATATTGTATTAAAGTTTTAATTTGAAACGGATTTGCGATCAACGCCCCATTTGAATGATTTCTAAATAATATAAAGTTAATTTTGTAAAATAAGAAAATATAT
The DNA here is from genome assembly GCA_963920725.1 of Rhamphomyia laevipes. Lineage (NCBI taxonomy): Eukaryota > Metazoa > Arthropoda > Insecta > Diptera > Empididae > Rhamphomyia > Rhamphomyia laevipes. Next base: position 536,941 of record OY987256.1, read on the forward strand.
TTAAATCGCGAAATTTATTTTTTATTTATTATCTTAAATGTATATTTAAATTATATATTTTAGGTCAATACTTCAATTTATTACAAATCATATAACAATTATTCTTATATTAATATTCCCACAATCGAATGGTTAGTTTATATAGGCGGATTTTGATAAGCAAGTTAGTCTAGTTTTAACTTGGGAATATGTATGCAATATAATAAAATATATGCTTACTGTTACTAATATGTATGTAAAAGTATTCATTTCCATTTACCCAATTATTCTGGTATTATACAATCTTTATAGGCGCGACACGATGACATAAAATTAATTTGTAATATGATTACAGGAAATTTAAGGAAAATTGTTAGCCAGACAGTAGTGTCTCTCTGTTATTTAATATTTATTTAACTTTTATACGATGTGGTAAAATAAATTAAGTAGAAAGCATTAAAGAGAATGATCAATATTTTAAATATATATAGTATTTTGAAGTTTATTTATTTGGAAAACTTTTTATAAGTAGATTCAGTACAGTATCGGACCTTAAACATGTTTCAGCAACATTTGTTATGTTCCTACCCTTCATCTAAAATATTATTACAACATGTTGCTAAGTAATTAGATATTAAAATTTAAAATAAGTAAAATTTTAATAAATCAATTTTTTTTACAAAGCATTGTTTGCTATAGAGGTAGCTAATTACAATTCACTGTCGGGACATTGGACATAAATCACTGTTGAATATAGAGTTACAAGTTACAAATTATCTACTCTCCTATGTTAGCAGCTTTTTTTTCCTATGCCAAATGCCAGGCAATTTTTATTAGTTTTTTAGGTATTACTACAAAATCTTTAAGGTATCCTTTTGTTCGTGTGTTATCAATTATTCTTGAGATATAGAAAATCTGGAAACATCAAACCAACGCCATTCGGAAGCTATATGTATCTAGTTGATCCCCAGAACCTGGTTATTTTAACCTTGCCAAACTAAGGTTTCATAAATGGTTTTTTGTCAGTAATTTTACTATTTACCATACAATTTTATTGAAATGAAAATTAGTGTGGTTGGATAATCTAGTGACATTAATAGAGATTTGCTGTCTGACATCAAACAGAAATGCCAGACACCAATCCCTAACAAAAATCAGGAGCATCATGTTTGAATTTAAATATTGTAATAGAAATTGCGTTCATGGCTTTTAATAATCAAAGAAGTAATCTCATTTAGACGATAGTGTATGTAATGTACAGACAAGCTTCTAAAAATGGTTCCAGCCAACTCCGAAATATGCGAAAACAGTAGGAGGTCAAATTTGACATGTTTTATTTTTTTCGGAATTTGTAAAATTAATTGTTTTATATAAATTAAAAAAACATTATTTTGCAATTGATTAAAAATCTCTTTATTAAGTATATTATTTTTTTCGACAATTACAATTTTCATCTTACAAATTTGAATAAATCAATTGAATAAATTATAAATCTTTATTTATAACTATTTAATTTGATTATTATTGTTGTACTTTTTTTTTAATTAGTTGTTAAAAATGTAAGTTTCTCATTTAATTGCAGTTGAGTTTTAATTAATTGTGACAAAGTAACGACCATAAGTAAATCTTTAATATTAGAATTAAACATTTGTGTAAACTGTTCTTGTGTCATATTTGGTACTGAATGTATTAAGTCCAATATTGAACGACCAACAGCATTGTCTGGTGTTTGCTTACCATTTAATACATCTTCAACATAAACCAACATTTGATCTAATAAAACCAATAATTTATCCGATGCTTCAGCAATTTGTGCCAAATCTAACATTGGTGATACTGTTTTTGGTCGATTTGGATTTGATACACCAATTGTTTTATGACATAATTGTAATCCAACAACTTCTGGTTCATAACTGGTTACCTCTACATTTATTGGTGTAAACATACAACCAGTTTTACCACCTGGAACACCAAGTGATACACAAACATATGCTTTTAATCCCATACGTGCACCTTGAAGACTTGTATCAACTGTTAAATGAACAGGATTATTACATTCTCGTGCATAATATTCATGAATTACTGAACTATGATTAGTTACTTCATTACCGGTAGCCCACCAACCTATAAAATACGTCATAAATGAAAAATCATAATAAATTAGGTTATGTTTTATTTAATAAAAAAAAATAGATGACGTCGCTCCTAAAAAAAATTATTTAACTTACCAACAATACTTTCATTCGAATTAACTTTTTTATTTAAATCATATAAATCGAGGGCATAACTTAATTCTGCTTCAACTTGATCATCGTGCTCTTTATGAGGTACACAAAAACAGTTTGTAACTTCTACAACACCCTTGTCTACAGAACCTAATAATTAATGAATAAATTCATTAAAAAATTACTTTTTTGTGTGGATAGATTTTTATATTTATAGATATTTACCAAGAAGTGTACCAATTACACGATGTGAATCAGCATTTCTGCGTTCATATGCATCAACAATTTGGAATAAAACAACAGGATGAACACGAACAGTAAGATTGAGTGCCATTTTTAGTTAAAATTAATAAAAGAAGGAAAATTCAAAATTGTGACATTTTAAATGAAATGACATATAGGGTTGCTGTTGCTGTTGTACAAGAGTATACAAACTACAAACAAAAGCTGACATTGAGGAATATATGAAATTAATTTTTTTTTCTGTCGGCAGAGGGCTCTGATGATGAAGAAAATATAATTTAGAATTTATTGGTGAATTAGAACGGAAACGGAATAACGAACCTTATTAATCTAAATTTACTTATTTTTTTATTTCAGATCAATATAGTGACTTTTTTTATCATTAATAAATTTCATAGTTTCGTAGTTAAATTTTCATAATAATATTTTTATTTGTAATTATTTTATGATACATTGAAGCCATATAATTATAGAATATCAAGGTTTTTTTCTTTAAAATTATTTTAACAACTTTTAGAACATTCAGTAATTCAATTAAAACAAAAATTGTTTTGAAAAGCTCTAATAATTTTTTTTTACAATTATTTCTAATAATTAATAAATTGTATATTTTATTTAAAAGTTATTTATAATTACAAATAGTATTTTTTTTAAATATACACACAACGAATAAAATGATAGATAAGGATGTATTTAATATTTCATTTTATTCCTTTTAAAATATATTTTCTTCCTTTTTGTGGAATGCAAAAATTTACAGCTTTTCATTAGGCTTGCTCGATTGATAGTTTTTTGGGATAGGATAAATATTTTTAAAACAGAAAAAAATATTAAATAAAATAAAAGAGTTTTTTTTAAACAGATTTACAATAAAAATAATTAAAAACAAATATAACAATATTTTTTTTGTGTGAATAATTTTTTTTTTCGTTAAACAATTAAAATGTCTGTGCGCGCGTTAATAAAAATTATGCTACAGACTTAAATTTTTTTTTTTTTTTTTTCAGAAATATAATTTACATTGAAATATTTCAATTTTGTTCTTTTAAATACAATAATACTATATCGTCGAAATAACGAAACAATAAATTTTTTAAGTTTATTTTATCTACATTATTAATTCAATCTTAAAATAGTTATTGTTTGTTTTATGACCTTATTTGCTAAATTATTATTTTCATGTTCTTTTATATTATATATTTGAAAATATGTATGGGCTTACTTTCATCAGTTATAAGATTATATTAAAATTTAATCTTCCAAATTTCTGAAAGCAGTTTGCATATCTTCATGAAGTTGATCGAAATCTGCTTTAATTTTAGCTTCACCATCTTTAACAGGATCCTAAACAAATTAAAATATATATATACAAAATTAATGATTTCCTGGAATATATATATATATATATATATATTTGTAAATTTAATATTTTACCTTGAATTTCATTGATGATAATGTATACATAATATTACCCATTGAATCACGAATAACATTCCATGTAATTTTATTTTCTGATTGTGCTGTTGATTCAACTGCATGCCTTGCCATATCATAAAAATCAATAATATTTTTCAACATACCAACAGTTTTATAAAATGGACAAAAACGATCATATGATGAATATGAATTTTGTTGTAAGAAATCATCTTTTAATAATTTAGCAACTTCCAATGTAATTTTATCAGTTTCAGCTAATGATGCTTTACCAACCAATTGTACAATTTCAGATAAATCTTCTTCTTCTTGTAATATTTCTTTAACTTTTGTACGTAATGGAACAAATTCTGGATAATTTTTATCATAAAAATCATCTAATGCGCGCATATATTTACTATATGATATTAACCAATTAATTGATGGAAAATGTTTACGTTGTGCAAGTTTTTTATCTAAACCCCAAAAAACTTGTACAATACCCAATGTTGCTGATGTAACTGGATCTGAAAAATCGCCACCTGGTGGTGATACAGCACCAACAATTGACACAGAACCTTCGCGTTCTGGATTACCCAAACATTTAACACGACCAGCACGTTCATAAAATGATGCTAAACGTGCACCCAAATAAGCTGGATAGCCAGAATCTGCAGGCATTTCAGCTAAACGACCAGAAATTTCACGTAAAGCTTCAGCCCAACGTGATGTTGAATCAGCCATCATAGATACATGATAACCCATATCACGGAAATATTCAGATAAAGTAATTCCTATTTGAAAAAAATATAAAATTTTTTATTTTAAACATTTATTATTATGTAATTAAAATAAAAAATTAAAATCCCACCAGTATAAATAGATGCTTCACGAGCAGCTACAGGCATATTCGATGTATTTGCAACTAATGCTGTACGTTTCATTATACTCTCGGTAACACCATCAATTTCTACTGACAATTCTGGGAAATCTCTCAATACTTCAGACATTTCATTACCACGTTCACCACAACCGACATAGACAATAACATCAGAATTTGAATACTTTGATAATGCCTGAGAGATAACAGTTTTGCCGCAACCAAAAGCACCAGGTATAGCTGTGGTACCACCTTGTACACAAGGAAACAATGAATCTAATACACGTTGACCAGTTAGCAATGGATGGTTAGCTGGTAATTTTTCAGTACATGGACGTGGTTGACGTACTGGCCATACTTGTAACATTGTATGTTTTGTAGTTTCACCATCAAATTCAGTTTCCAATACAACATCTTCAACTGTATAATTACCATTTGGTGCAATATATTTAACAGTACCTTTGGCACGTGGTGCAACTATCATTTTATGTTTAACCAAAGTATTTTCATGTACAATACCAAATAAATCACCACCGGTAATATGAGAACCAACTTTAACATTTAATGCATTAAATTCCCAACTTTGGGCACGAGCTAATGATGGTACATTAATACCCTTTGGTATATAAATGGATTGTGTTGTTTCATTAATATCTTTTAATGGACGTTGAATACCATCAAATATACTACCCATAATACCAGGACCTAATTCAACAGATAATGGTTTACCAGTACGTAATACAGGATCACCAACAGTAACACCAGATGTTTCTTCATATACTTGTATAGTAGCCATATCGCCTTCTAAACGAATAATCTCGCCGACCAATTCATAATAACCAACACGAACCAATTCGTACATAGCTGATCCAGACATCGCTTCAGCTGTTACAACTTAAATAATCAAAATTTTAAAAACTTGTTAATAACTTTTAGGAATACAATTTTTTTTATTGATAATTTGTTTTATAAAATTAAGATTACCAGGACCAGATACGGCGAATACACGTCCATATTTAGATTCATTTTCTTCATCTTGAAATCTTTTTAAATTCGACATCTTTTAGTTTTTAAAATTTTCTTGAATTCTGAAATAAGAAAATATAAAGGTATTTTTGTTTTAATTATCATTAAACCACCTGACAGTAAATCATAAATTTTTCTTCTATAAGTAAAAAAACTCGAAAACGACACTTGATGAAGAATTTTACATAAAGTCATGTGACCTGATTATATACCTGGATTTAATACTTTTTAAGATAAACTTTTTCTTATTATTATTTATAAAGAATTCTTATTAGTTTTAAAAATATTACTATTTTAATTTATTTATTATAAAATATTTTTGTAATAAATTAATTTGTATAAAATTTATTTAAAATATTTTTTTTTTGTAATAAGTACACTCGAAATTTTTTATTATATTCATGCGCCCTCTTCCTTACTATCGATGGGAATTGAGAAAATCCAATATTTTACTAGTTAATCCAATTTTTTAAAATTAAATTTTGTTTTAAATTTTTAACTTGAATTATTAAATATTAATTTCAATTATATTTTATTAACTTACACCGATAATGCTCCCAAAAAGATGAATATATTTTATTTTATTTAACTTCAATGGTCATATGAGATTGATCCAGTCATGAGATATATTAGTTTTGCCAATAGTAATTTATTTTTATATTATTTTTAGTGCTGACTGCTGGTTATAAAAACAAAATATTTAGCACTGATATTGCCTACGTTTTAAAATATATTATAATATGAATTATATAATATATTACATATTTACATATGTTTCAATTTTAACTAGTAAAGAAGTCTACAGGAATTAGACAAGAGAATGTCATGGTTTTGAAATGAATTATCCAAACTGATTCTCGTCGCATTATTATGCAGTGCAGAGTGCAGTACACATTATCTTCATTTAAACAAGAGAATTCAAATATATTTTAATGTCATACTTTTTTTAGTTTTTTGTAAGAATAAAAAGATAATTTCTTTCTTTATAAATATTTTTCTGTTTAACATAACATAAACATACCAACAATACCTCTACTTATGCTTGTCTTCGCTGTTGCTTGAGTTTACTAAATTGACGTCAGAATAAAATAGAAATAATATATGCAAAAACTACAAATGAAATCATCTCAATTCAGTGTGAAAGGTTTGTGATTTCCAAATAATTTTAAAGAATCACTTATATAGTATATTAGATTCAATGAGAATAACGTTGAAGTCATATCTTTTTAATTCACTTAATGTTTATTTATGCCAGCTTTTAGAAATATTTTTTTTTTGGATTCAAACAAAGTCCGATGTGATTAAAATTAGTATTGACTTGAGAAAATGGGATTTAAATGTAAATCCTAATTAGAAAATCTTGCACAAGTTATTCTTTTATTTAATATGCACCAGCAACACTGTTGTGTTATAATTATTTTCATGACGTGCATGAAAAAAATTTAAACTGTCAATTAAGTGTCACAAAGTGGAAGCGCTCAGAATTTTTCATATGTAAAAAAATAAGTAATCAAAAAACATTTTTTTTTTTTGTAATTCGGCCATAAATAAAATAAAATCTCAAGAACGAAAACAAAAATTATTTGATTAATTCTACATTAAAAATTTTAAATACCAAGATGACTAGGTAATAATCTTAGTTTTCTTCAAATATTTTTTTTAACTTTTTTTCCATATAACCTACAAAAAAACTGATTAGAAATTTTGAAATATTTAATTATTTTTATACACATTTTATTCTATTTTTAAATATAATTAACCTAATAAATTATTTACAGAACTAGCATTGAACTTGGTGATGTTACCCCGCACAATATTAAACAACTCAAAAAATTAAATACTGTAGTTTTTCCTGTGTCCTATAATGATAAATTTTATATTGATGTCTTGGAAGCTGGTGAATTAGCAAAATTAGCCTATTATAATGATATTGTTGTGGGTGCTGTATGTTGTCGTATTGATACATCAGAAAATCAACGTAGATTATATATTATGACATTGGGATGTTTATATCCATATAGAAGATTAGGAATTGGCACAGTTATGTTTAATCATATATTAAATTATGTTGAAAAGGATGGAAATTTTGATTCAATTTTTTTGTAAGTTTATAATTATTATTATTAAGAAATTTTGTTGAACAATTTTACAGAAAATTTCAATTATATTTATATTGATTATATATTTTAAAATTTGCATAATAGATCATGAAATAATAATTGCATATATACATATACCTATGAGCTATGAATGAAAATTTATTAAATTAAAATTGCGACACATTTGAAACCCCGAAATATTTTTTATAAATCATTAAAAGTTGTGTGGTAAGGTTCGGGATTGTCATTGTCAGAATTTTAAATCAGCCCCAATTTTTATATTATTAACTAAAATTCTGTAGATAAATTTCCATTTTCTTTATATTCTAAATTAAATCTTATTTATGTAAAATTAATTAATTTTAAGAAATTTTTTGCATTTACATATTCAAGACATGTTCAAGTGAATAACGATGGTGCTATTGATTTCTATAAAAGATTTGGTTTTGAAATTGTCGAAACTAAAGAGCATTATTATAAACGTATTGAACCAGCGGACGCTCATGTATTAGAAAAAACATTAAGAACTCAATTAAATGGTATTAGTTCAACTTTTGGTGGTCAACATACTAATAACAACAACCATAATATGCTTCAACAACAGCAGCAACAACAACAATCGAATAATCAAAGTTCGCATATAAATGGAAAAAGATAGATTTTCTTTATTATATACAAGAAACGAAACTCATAAATCAAAACCCCAAAATTTCAAAATAATATATATAAAAAAATCATCTTTGATAGATATTTTTTTTGTAAGTTAAAATTAAAAATACATTTTCATTGAGTTAACATGTTTTCTTCTTTTTTTATATTTTTTGATTATTTTTTAAATGTTATTTTATTGCAGAAATTAAGTTTAAAAAAAAAAAACATTTTGAATTATACATAAAAAAAATGAATAAAATAAAATGTTTTTTCATTTATTTTTGAAATGTTAACAAGTAAAAATAATTAAAATGAATATTAAAACTCTCTTATCGTAAAATTCTGAGCGAAATAAATAATATACAATAAAAAAAGTTATTATAATAATAAATACTTTTATTTTCATTATACCAATTTTTTTTCTTTAACAGAGCGCAATTTACAATGGTTTATAAATAATGTATAAAAATATTTTTTTATTGTTTCCTCACTAAATTTTGTCAGTTTTAAAAAAGAAAAGTAGTACAATTCTTAAAAGTGAATTTTCAGTATTCATAAAAACAATCCTTATCGAGGAAATATAATTTTTGTTAAAACAATATATTTAAAGCTGGCTATAAAAGCAGTTTATATTTTTCGTATATATTATCTTAAATATTAATTTTAATTTGTATGGAAATTTTTCAATAATGTTTAATTATTTTTTTAATTTAACATTTTTTCGGGTTGATTTTCGTTGTTATTTATTAATTCAGCTATATGTGAACTACACATTTTTGAGCCATCCATTGCTTCAGCTGATAACTAAAAAAAATAAAATATATTAAAGTAAAACAATTAAAAAATATTTGATAAATTACATTTTGTTTAATAAGTGATAGGTTAACTTTAAAACAACATAAATTTTCAGGTAAACTGGTTCTGAGTAGCGTTTTTGTTTATCAAAATGCAATTATAGAAAATCCAGAAATTAAATTATTAAATAAAAAAGTAAGAGTAATAATTAGATAAAATGAATATATAATTAGAATTACTATGTATTCTCAAAAACAATTGTAATAATAGTTATATCTAATCATAACAGTGCGCACCAAATTAACCTTGAAAATTATAAACCAAATCAACAAATTTGCCAAGTAATTAGTATTTCTCAGAACAATTTAATTAAAAGTTTTTATTAAATTAATTGTAAAGATTTAAACAACATAATACGAATTATTATAATACAATTGATAAGCTGCATAAATTTAATTACTTATTATACAATTTTAATATAAACCGGAATATTATAATAGTACATACATAACAGATAAAATATGACACTAATAAACAACCTTTGCTTTATGTTAATTGAAACAAAAAACAAAAAAAAAAAATGAGTCAGATTGAAAATATAAAATAAATATAGTAACATTTTGCAAAAATTCTTATAATTAAAATTATTTAATTTCATAAAAAGTTATTATTGTATTTTTGATATTACTGTCTATTAATCGACATAATGGCTAACCTACGGCAAACTAAAATATATAAAAATGAAAGTTAAAACAAAATATAACAGGTCCAAGCACTTGTAAAAAGACTAATAATCATATTTTCTCTACAAGGTCATAAATTACGTTTATATATAAAATTTACATATTTTTTTTTACTGCTTTAAATAATATTTTTATTTACGGTCTCCGATAACAGTACACAACATTATATAAAAATTTTAACCTTCAAAAACAAAAAATTTATATATAATATATTATATGCTTACCATTGTAAAATTTAAAAAACCATGCGGTAATCCCTCTAAAATATCTAATGAAACATTGACATTTAAATTTTTTAATTTCTTTGCAAACATAACACAATCATCTAAACATGGATCCATATCAACAGTCTGGAAAAAATTATAAAAAAAGGGTTAAAATTTAAATGGATAATATAAACGTCAATAACTTACCAAAATTTTGATTTGAGGAAATTTTATTAAATCTTCATTTTTGGCATAATATGGTGATAAAAATGGATCTTTTGGTACTTGAAATACAAATTCATCACTTGGACTACGTGCAATTAATGCATTTAATTTTTTTAAATCATCTTGTGTGCAATGTGGTGGTTGTATTTTACTTGAACTTATAAATTTATTCATAGTTGCTTGAAAACTATTTACAGCATTATTTAATTTGCTTTGTATTGATTGTGATGAAACAATTTCCTTACCGGTCTCCAATACTATTTCTTCTTCAGATGGTGTTGTTCCTGATGTTTTTTGTAAATTTGATTCTTCACATTTTTCATTATTACCATTTACTGATATGGTTTTATTTTCTATATATTTTTTTAAAAAATTATCAACATATTCTTCAGATGATTCTTCAGTTTTATTTATAGATTGTTGTATTTTTTCCTGGGTACTATTATTTTCTTCGACAACTATTGGTGGTTGTAGATGTGTAATTGGTTGCGAATCATCTTCAAATGAAATACATGAACTTAAATCTTCTGGTGTTATTAAATCAGTATTTTCTACAGTTTGTGATGCACTGGCAAATGTATCACTAGCACCATCACTAAATGGACTATTTGATTGTATATCTTCAGCTTGTACATATTCCCATTTTGATTCACCGTCATTTAATGATGATATTGTTGAACTTTTACCATTTGATAAACGACGATTATTTATATCCTCATTTAACATAGAAAATGTTAAATTATTTGAGCTTGCATTATGTATTTCCTCTAATGCTTTTAATTTTGCTTGATTTTCAGCTATAGTTTTATCACTTGGACATGCATATGCTTTTAGGCAACGCATCATAAAACCAAATGGTAATATTGGATCCATTAAGCATAACATTCGAGCTGGGCTTGGTACAAAACTAACTAATGTTGGACAATATGCTAAAAATATGCCATCTGGTTTTCTAATACCTAAATCAATACATTTTAATGTAATACCAAGACATAAATTGGCACCAGCTGAATCACCTGCTAATATAATTTTGTCACATGTTGAACCCAATAATATAGAATTCTTTAATGCCCAACAATATGCATAAAAAACTTCTTCTAATGCTCGGGGAAATGGTGCTTCTGGTGCTAAACTATAATCAATTGATAAAATTGGTGTATTTAATGATACAGCCCAATCTCTTAAATATAATTCATGTGATTTTGAGCTTTGTGCTACAAAACCTCCACCATGACAATGAAATATTAATGATTTTGATGATGGTTGTAGATTTTTTATTTTACCTTCAGAACCAATCATATTTTGACGACGATTTGAACATAAAAGTCTTGCTGATACTGGTCCAGGTCCAATATGACAACTTGGTATTGGTATATCAATAAATTCATTATTATCATTTTTTGTTGATAACATTTGTAGTGGTTCTGGTGGAATTCTTATAACAGTATTTACTTTAACATTACTACCAACAATTGATGGTATTGCGTGCATTAATTCACTTTCAGCCAAAAACCAAAATGATTTACAAAAGTCTATGCTAGCATTTTGTGATATATTTACAATACGACGTGCACGTAATTCTGGATTTATAAAATATTTTCCACTAGTCCACATTGAACTAGTTGTCTTGGCAATAGGTCCAGCTTCTGAATAATATGATTCAGAAAAACCAGCCATACATATTGAAATAAAACGTAATACACCTTGTATTGATTGACGATACTGAAAACCCAAACATCTTCCATAAAAACAATATTGATTAATTGCATCGCCACGTTCAAATAATTCTTCAACTGTATGAATACCATTTGAAAATAATTCACCATCATTGCTCCATTGTCGTAATATAAGTAAATATTCTAGACATGTGCATATGCTAGCTAATAAATGGTTACAAGCTTCAATTTCTTTAACATATAAACCTTTACGAAAAAATACTTTAGTACGATTTATAGTAATTTTTTTACATGTTTGTACGCCATAATTTATACAACAATTTGTTACACGAATAAAACTACGATAACCATTACCAGGTGTATTTTCATCAAAATCGTATTCACTAACAAATTCTTTAATTTGTTTAACATATTTTTTAGCTTTTTCTATATGATCTATCCATCCCACAAATGTTGCATATAATTTTTGACCTTTTTCTGTTGAATCTTTTTTAAAATATTCCATATTTTCTTTACATAGTTCTTCAAGTTCTAAATACTGTACTAAATTATCAGTAGATTTATTTATGTTCCCAGACGTCTCTATTAAAATTATATATATAAAATAAAATAATTTAATTTAAAATATAATTATAATAATAGAAGATTAACAAAAACAAATGTTTAAATGATAAGGAGTTGATGAACCGTATTATAAAAAAAATATATTCTATTAACCTTTTTCAATAAGAGATCCGTTTTCACAAACATTATTTTTTATAGTACTTTGCGTCGACATAATTTATTTAAAAAAAAATATTTAATAAACTTATAAGCTCACAACTTAACACTATGAATAGCAAACAACGACAGTAAAAAAAATTATTTAGATTTTAGTATTTATTTATTCCGTTCCATTCATAAAAATCCACTTTATCTCTCTGTTTATGCACACACAGTTAAAAATAATATAAAATTAAAATATAAAATGTCAAAATAAAACCCTGTTGTAAATAAAGTAGGCAGTGAATTCGGAAGAGAAAAATGCACGGATATAAAAATTGTTTAATATTGATGGTTTCTTTTACGAATTCCGTAAATAGTTATTGGTATTAATATTATTATTTTATATGGTATTGATATTATTATTAATATTTTATTATAATGCACTAATTAAAACTCAGGTCTAGACACCTTTCGACATCAATTTTCCAAACTTTTCGACATTATTGACTATGGAGTTTTTTTTTTGATTTAAAATGATATAAATAATTTACTTTTATTTTAAGTAATACAATAACTAACTATATTTATTTTATATGTAAATTCATTTTGTGAAACATACACCCAATTAAAATTTAGTTATTTTTAATATTTTAATAACTGACACCGATATAGACAGCGGTTTTCTTTGGAATTCCTTTAATTTATTCTTAACTAGTGCCTCAAATATATTTTGCACCCTGTGACATTGCATTTATTGGGTTTAAAAATGACGTGTCGGTCTGTCATATGATAATTGATAATGATAATATCATGTTAAAATAAGAGCGCAATAATAAATAATAAATGGATTATATATAAAATTTATCGAATTAATTCAAATTCAATATCATAATATGCTACACTGTAATTCTTATCAATAATAGCATTCGAGTATTATATAAATCCGTATGTTTGTTCAAGACGTTAGACGTCTTGGAAATAATTTGAAAGTAAAAATTATTTAAATAATCTGAAACAACCTGTTCAGAGATAAATTCTCAAAGTAGAAACGAAAGAGATGAAGAAGATTATTTCACAAGCTTCGTATATGTATAGTAATAGTGCCATATCGCCTAAAATTTTTATTAAATTGTCAAATAATTTCAACACATTTATAAGATTTCATCATTGTGAAAATATGAGTCAAATTGCACCAAGAATTTCACTTTCTGCAGATTTCTTTTTTCGTCAGGTAAAAAATTTTGATCTTTGTAATACTTTATATAGTTTACAATTTAAAAGTGTAATCTAAATTTCAGCTTTTCGATACTGTAAGTAGTACATACACATATCTTTTAGCTGATTTAAATAGTAAAGAAGCAGTTCTTATAGATCCTGTTTTGGAACATGCTAAACGTGATGTTCAATTATTAAAAGAACTTGGTTTAAACTTAAAATATGCCAGTAAAAAAAGATATTTTCTATAAAAAAAAATAATTAAATATTTATTATCACTATTTGCGCAGTGAACACTCATATGCACGCTGATCACATAACTGGAACAGGATATATAAAAAAACTATTACCAGCAGCAAAAAGTATTATTTCTAAAGCTAGTGGAGCTAAAGCAGATGAATGTATAAAAGATGGCAGTAAAATTAATTTCGGATGTCATGAAATTGTAGCATTATCAACACCAGGTCATACAAATGGTTGCATGTCCTATGTAATTCATAAACAAGGCTTAATTTTTACTGGTGATACTGTATTAATTAGAGGATGTGGTAGAACTGATTTTCAGGAAGGAAATTCAACTAAATTGTATGAATCAGTATATTCAAAAATTTTTACTTTACCAGAAAATTTTAGAATATTTCCAGCTCATGATTACAAGTTAAATTTTAAATTTAAATATTTTACATATGATTGTATTATATATTTATAATTTTTTTTAGAGGTCAATTAGAGAGCACAGTTTATGAAGAGAAAAATTATAATCCACGGTTATCAAAAGATCTTGATACCTTTGTTCATATTATGGAAAATTTAAATTTACCATATCCAAAAATGATTGGTATGTTAATAATTTATTAATGTGGGATATATATACGTAGGAAAAATAACTTAATAGTTTTAAATGAGTTCGGAGATTGTAATTAATCAAAACTGAAATCATAAACTAGATTTATAATCCTAGCTATAATAATTGCTGAGATGAAGATACTTACTTCTTCGGCAAAAGATGCATATCAAGTAATTTAAGTAATTACTAATTAATGATAAAATTAGTTGTTGAAAATCATGTGATCTCTATTCTATAGATATGACATAAATCTGATAATTCTTACAAAAACATTATTTTATTTTATTTGCTTAACAAAAACTACTCGTCAAAATTTCACTGCCACAATCAATTTTTATATTTTTTTATAATTGTGACACTTAAATATGTTTTCTTACAGATAAGGCTGTGCCTGCAAATCGGGAATGTGGTCTGCATGATATACCAGAATAACATTAGTTTTCAAAAGCTAAAAAGTAAATATTCAATATATTGAATAACGTAATTGAAATTATTTTTGTCTTATATACTTTATTTAAATTGTGGCCTTGTTAATAAATTCTCATAGTGATTATAGTAATTGTTGAGAAGTAAAGTGTATGTATTTTTTTTTGTAATAAACAATATAATTTAATAAATTATTGCCATCCTTTTTATTAATTCCTAAATTGTTCATGTTCTTTTTTTGTACGGAACATATTAGTATCTGATTATGGTATATATAATTAACTTATATAATAATTAATATGTTTTAACACTATGTTCTATGTTCAGGACATAAATATCGATATAAATTCCTAATGTAATTTATTTCATTAATTTAGAGATAAAAACAGAAAATACTTTGGACATAAATTTTGAAATTTTTTCTTTAATTAAAATGAGAGCAACACGAATAATTAAAGACTTTTATTGCATCCATTAATTTTTTTGAAAACATTCAAGCAATAATGATTATTAATGATTTTAATAACAACATATTCCAATAGTAGTTTTCCGTTGGTAAGAATTGTCTAATATAATTGTCTCTGCTAATATTAACTATACATTCAATGCAACTATATTAATTACATATCTTTAGGTGCATATATGTCATTAAAACAGTAAGTAGGGTTCCATGTCATTGGATATCCGGTCATTGGGTCATTAGATATCAGTATAAGTGTCCCCATCTTTACAACAGTCTTCATCCATATACATAACTACCTTGTTCTACCTTGACCAGATGTAACAACAAATACGTAACCTTTTGATATAATTTAAAAATTTATTCATAGGTAAGATTATTTATTCTTGCAGTGTAATTCCAAATTTTCGGTTAACTCTCACCAGGTATTGTTGTTTTAGATATTTAATAATACACTAACTAACAAGATTGTCAATGAGCAAATTTAAACGGCATGAAATGTACTGCAGAAAAAGACAGCGGTAGAGAGCCTCAAAATTAAGACAGAGAAAACTAAATACTTCTTGAATACATATTTGGTTATCTCGTTTACGAGAGCATAATTTTGAGGCAATAAAAAATCAATTGTATGGGGTAACTTTGTTAATATAAAGCTAGTGTTGGACCTCACTAGCTTTATATTAACAAAGTTACTCCATACAATTGAATTTTTGATTGCCTCAAAATTATGCTCTCGTAAACGAGAAAACCAAATATTAAGAAATATAAGCTCAGAATGTATGAAACCTTAATAAGGCCTGGTACTTTGTATTTGGTTTTGATTGTGTGATGGCCGAAACAAAACAAGTGACCATTTTGAAAGCAAGATTTTGCATAAACTTATACACGAACCAATTTTGTACGATGAAAACACATACTAAGCAAGATCACTGCTGTTAAAATAAACAAATTAAAATCCCTGGACCCCGTTAAAAAAAAAATTACCACCTTGTTGAGCATTAAAGTACAAAGATTAAGATGGCTTCGTTATGTATATTAAGGATTCTGGAAAATAAATATTTCTTATGAAATATCCAGATGGAAATCGAAAACGAGGTAGACCAAGAAAGGAATGACTTGACTCAGTAGAAGAAGATCTTAAGATAGGCGAGTACACAATTGGCGCACACCACCACATGTAGAGGAACGTTGTTGTAGAAGTAATGGCTAATTAAGGGCTGTAATGACAGGATATCCAATGACTGGACCGAGTATGCTAGGTAGTTCGACAAGTTTTTTTGATTAATTGTGTAATCATTATATGTAGGTATCTAAATTAAACAATATATTTTATTGTGATTTCCGCTTTAAAATCACAGTTTTTCTGTTTTAAAATTATATTTTTACAAAATATGTATATTTAAATTTTTATAATATTGCTTTTGTAACTATCCCCTTTTTTTTACAGAGGAAATATACTACATTTTATTGTTTCGAATTTATGAATCATCATATCTTTTTGACCAATTCATACGTAATTCAAATACATTCATTCCCCTTTACTACAAAAAAAATGTGTAAAAGCTTTTGCATCATAAATGGTAGGAGAAATAAACATATTGAAGATACAAAATAAGAGTTTCCTAATAGGTATTGCATATACGAGTAATAATCATTTTTTTTTTCGAATTTATGAAAAATTATATGTTTATATGTATTTAATTGCGCTGGCGCATTGACTGAGAATCTTTATAAAATTCTGCCTACAATAAACTAAAAGGGAACAATTTGCTATGTTGAAGAATTAGAGTAAAATTGAACTACATTCGTTTCGGTATTGTTTCTGCAGACGGTATTTAAAACTGATAAACGTACGATATTATTGGATTTCTTTTATAACATACCGTACATTTCTATATATATATAAATATATTTATATAATATATATTTACAATATATATATATACGTATATATAAAAAATCAATTTCATATATTTTAGCACATATATAAAACTATGTACGTAAAATATTTTTTTTTTTTGAATATGTGGGAAAAGTGAAGTTTTCTTTTTGGTTTTTTTTTTGATATTATTGCGATAGAAAGAATTTAATTAAAAACAAAATATTTCAATATAAAAAAAAAAAGTTATATGACAAAATTACAAAACTAAATATAAGAAAAAATAAGTGATTTTATATAGAGAATAAATTTTTTTTATAGGCGTGTTCTCATCGGTATGCAATCACATTTTCCAAATCAAAATAATTTCAAATAATTAGGAAAATTCAATTTGTTTATAAAATAATTTAAATGTTTTTTGTCCATTAATAAGAAAATTATTTTCTCTTAAATTTGTGGAATTAATAGTGTTTTATTTTTAATATTTTTTTTTAACAAAATTATAGACTATAGTAAAATAACGATTTTTTATTGACGCAAAAAGTAAATTTAAAACAAGAAAAAAAAAAAAAACGAAAAGAAAATCGATACAATTTTACTTGTCAAATAAATCATTAGTGGTTTTTAAATTGCATACTTTGTCATTTCATATATAATAATAACTAAAAGGATTTTTAGTTTTTTTTATACGACTACTTTCAAGAAAAACAATTTCAAATTTTCTAGTAAAATTTTATTTGGTTTAAAAAGAAAATAGATATAATAGTCAAATTCGAAAAAAGAAAAAAAAATGTCGCCATATCTAGTCTGGGTATCAGTAATTGTGGTATTAGGAAGTTGTGGATTAATTCAGGTAAATGGTTATTTTATTATATAATATTTAAAAATTAATATAATATATTTATATATATTTAATAAGTAATTACTTATTAAATTCATTGAATTTTTTATTTTTATATCTTTGCAAAATAATTGTGTTTTTTTTTTTTTTGAAATATGCAAAAGAATAAATTCTTCATTCAGGCGCAGGTCCTTATTATTTTATACGACGACACCACACATATTTTAATATTATATATATTTATATGTGTTGTTTCTATATGATAAATATAATATACCAAAATGATTTACATTGGTAACAAGAGAATACACCATAGTAGAAAGAAAATAAAAAAAAAAGTTTTTCCTTTTATATATATTTCATTCCAAAACGAAATTACTCTCCATTATGATGATGATGTCGACTACTCCTTATACTGTGAAGCCAAGAAATAAAATGAAAAGACTGCCTGCCACTTTTATATTAAACGTTAGAATATATTGTACAGAAGTTCTTGTTGTTTATGCACCCCAAAAAAATTAACCTCCCAATATCGATATTACTCAGGGTGCCACCCAAACATTATAACTTGATATTATGCGAGCAGAATTTTATACTACTAATATTTTCCTTTTGTGTATAGTTAAATAATGTCTATACATACAGTAGAGTGTATACCTTAAATTTCTAATATATGTATACCTATCATTTTATTTTTAAGGTAAACGCTGGTAATACTGTGACAGTTTTTAGGCCAATTGTAATAAATTTCTTTAAATTCTATGATGAAATTTATTTATTCTGTTTAAATTATTCATTTTACAAACAGTAATTTTACATAAAAAAAAATGTATGTATTTTTAAATTGATCAATTGCGAAAATGTCGTTATATATATATAAAAATTTATAATATATATCTGAGCTATCTTAAGACTAAACAAACTGTGTCGGTGCAACGAAGTGGCCGTTTCCTGTGTTCCAGCTCATATTAGAATACCAGAAAATGAGACAGTTGACTTTTCCTCAAGGGAGGATTCCAGGACACCCTTCTATGTAGAAATATCCCACTCTGGTATAAAAATAACATAAAGCAGATTAACTTAATGTCAACTATAAACATTGGGAAAACTTGGACTAATACAGACAAACAAATATGTTTGCCCAAGCGCCAGACCTACGAAGAGAAAAACGCTTCCAAAGACAAATTCGCAAAGACTTGCGGGTGGTGATCGCGACGGGTGACTGACTCTGTGTACACTTACAATTTTTATCAGTATTTTTTTTACAGAATAACAATTTTAGATTTGTGAAGGACACCATTGCTATATTTTATACTTTTAGAATTTGGTAATGTCAAAAACTATTTCTACGGCATCTATATCTATATTATATATTTTATGTAATATGTGTGTTTTATTAAAGAAAAACTAATCGCTAACCGTTTTTTCGCCCTATACAAAACATTATTTGGTAAACTTCAACTTTATTGTTGTAAAATTATTGTTGTTGTATCAAAAATTTAAATTTTTATAAAATTATTCAAAAATTTAATTATACAATTTGTCCTTAACTTTTTTTAAAATATCAAATAAATTATATGAAGTAACATGATGACAACGGTCATCGTCATGCTTCAAAGTATGTATTTTTAATGTTGTGTAACTATCCGTCCGCATAAATAAATAGTTTAACTCAGGAGTTAGCATCAACGCAAGTTACGCAGACGCAACAATTAAAACTTGCGTTAACGACGTAGTAGACGACAGTCTCAAAGTTTTAATAATGCGTTTGTCATACATATATGTACATATGTGAAAAATTAATTTATAGCGACTAGATTTATCATATATTTTTTTTCTTCAAAATTTCAATTTATTTTTTTTTCGAACGAAGACAAAATTACATTCATAAAAATTTACAAATATGTCTGTGAAATTTAGTTTAGTCAAATTTAGTTGTCAACGTACTCAATGTGTTCTGGAAATGCAAATGATCAAATTACTGCGTTGCATTGGGAATATTCGCGTTGAGTTTAACTGTTCGTTCAATCAATATTTTATATTGATTGAAATTGAAACATAAATAAATTTCCATCAACTGAAATTTACAAAAACAAATAAAGTATACAATATTTGATAGTAAAAATTACAAGAATTTTATCCAAAATATTTAAAATATCCTTGAATTGACAATATAAACAAACCAAGTTTATTAATTCTTTTAGGATTTAAATTCCAAAAATCAAATTTAATTTATTTACGCAAAAAGTTATCACAATTTTAGTAAAAATGTACATTTTAATATTAATTTAAATAATATTTCTGGGTGTGTCATAAATTATTTACGCATTATTAAAATAACAATGGGCTCGTAATACTAGTAATTACCTTAAAGAAATTTTCCTATCTACCCTGTTTTTTTTTATTATTATTGTATTGTTGGTTGGTAATGTTTTTTTTTGAAATTTTCCTATCTTTAATGTATAATTTCGTTTAATGTGTGCCTATAGAACGGAATATAGAAAATCGTATCTCAAATATAAAGGAAAATAATAAAATAAAAAATATCTCTGTTAAAATATGATACGACAAACAAAAAGTTTTTTTTTTTTTTTAACTTTAAGAGCTCCCTTAAATTCATACCCTTAGAAAAAATTTAAAGGGGAGTTTTTAAA
Source organism: Rhamphomyia laevipes (assembly GCA_963920725.1). NCBI lineage: Eukaryota > Metazoa > Arthropoda > Insecta > Diptera > Empididae > Rhamphomyia > Rhamphomyia laevipes. Next base: position 558,129 of record OY987256.1, read on the forward strand.
TAGTTGAAAGAGATTCGCAAAAATAAATACATATAATAAATAGGAGTGAATATACATACATATTACCAATAACCAAAAATAGAGCTATGAAGATATTCAATATTAATATAATTATTTCTATACAGGGTGCCTGTGTTTGGTATGCTAATCTTTTAGGGGCTAATTCTTTAGTTAATTTTATTAAAAATAATGTGTTGATTTAGGGTAGTGTCCTTCCGAAAATTTACCATGGCAGTAAACATTATACCTAAGTGACGCTTTGAGTGGTGCCTTTTCATAAGCTATCAATCTACTGATCACATATATTATGTATATTTAAATGAACAAATCTGTTTGCTAAGCGAAAGATAATATTAAAGCTCAGCTATTACAATATCAGTTTCATTCATATATGTATTTATTAAAGATTATCGCGAAAGGTTTAGTAATTTCGAACTTTTTTTTTTTAAATTGTGTTTGAGAGTACGTATTAGTGTTTCTATACAATTAAAAGACGAAATGTAGACTAAAATATGCAACACAAAACAAAACTCTTCGCGTAGCTAAAAGTTATCTTTGCCCATTCTACGGTTTGCTCATATCGCAATAAGCACATAGGTTCCAGCATAGCACAGATTCAGCACCGCTTATATCTTCATTCTGAATCTGAACATGGAAACGTTTTAGAAGTTTTAAAACGTTTTAGAACGTTTTATGATTTTATATTTGTTTGTATATGTAAATTCTCTGAAGTACTTTTTGATAACACCTTGTTAGTTTAGTTGTATTCCAAATACACCATGTCCCATACAAATTTTTATTTATATGAACAAAGGATTACCATCACCAACACAGACACCCTATATAATTCTGCGTAAGGATAAGAATATTAACATATATGGAGTTTGTTAAACTGTCAAAATATATTAGTAATTTTTCGATTTATTGATAAATAGTACAATTTTCTTATCCGTCAACTTTTCTTCTGACGAGCTATTTTTGTTGTATATTTAAATATAAAAACAAAGGAATTACAAAGTATATCCTTTTATATTTAGTTCATTTGCACAGAAATAAATATACACATATTTAGATGATTATATAAGGATAATATTTTTTTTTTTTTGGATAAAACATATTTATTTGTTCAAACTCAAAGGACTCTCTATATTTAGATAATCTTGAAATATTTTTTACAATTTTTATAGTATTGTTGTTTTTGTGGTATTTTTCAATAATATACAAGGATAGAATATTACAAAAATTAAAAAAAAAAATTAACCGAAAAAAGAGCACGATCAAAATATTCCTTTGCGCTCCATTTTATATTTAAAATGAATAGATTTATCGTATATTTTAAGGGTTTTTTTTGTTGCCTTCGTGGGATTATAATATTGTGTTGTGTATAAATAAAGTATCCTTCAAAAAATATAAATTATGTTAAAATTTACTGGAAAATATATTCTTTTATTGGGGCGGTATGTCGTTAAAAATTTGTCCTATGGGACGAATTTTATTTATAACTGTATACTTTTTTTTAAGGGTTTCTTTTAAGACCAAATTTCAAAATCTATAACAAAAAAGAAATATGTAAAATTCCAGTAACAACAATGTTTTATTTATGGGTACAGACACTATTATATATATATGATTTTGTTGGTTTATTTATGGTCAATAGACTTACAATTGATGTTCTATGTATATTTATTGTGGGTATGGTAGATTTATATTTTGGGATAAGGTCAGTAATTAGAATTATATTTAAATGAATTGAGATGAAATTTGTATATGATATACTTTTGGGGGAAATATAAAAAATTGAAATTTGATTACACATTTTTTTTTATAGAAAGTTTAATTAATTTTTCCTTTTTTTTTACTGAAAAAATTTATAACAAAAAAATTGTATAGCAATTAATTTTTATTGTATATAGCAAATAAGTCAGTATAAATTAAATAAATATTTAGAATAATTTAAATTCTGAAAAGAAAAAACTATATAAGCAAAGTGTAATTTTCTGAATATTGAATTACTTTGAATATAATATTATAAAAAAAATTATTTTGAATATTCAGTATAATGAAATTTAAAATTTTTATGTAAATAGAGTTTGGGTAAGATACATAGATACGAATAATTGAGTGAACATACTTTTTATGTATTTGAATAATATGATTTTAAATAAAAGATTTGAATTGGAATATGCTATATTATATATTAATCTTGATCGGAAATTAAAAAGCAAACAAACTGGTCAGAAAAGGTATATAAACTAAATGATAAATATAAAAATATGCTATGACTCCCGTTTATGTGCCCATTATACTCTTCATATGATCACACTTTTAAAACGTGTCTAGTCGAGTTTATAGAATATATGCATCTTATAAATATATTAGTTCCAGCTTCATTCACGAACTTAGCAACCGCAACCAAACCTTCGGTTCGGTTAAGTAAGTGGATAACTCTGTCAACAGCCGCGACATGTGTAACTGAAATGGTTTTCTTGGGATACAAAAAATGCATGAATCCTTCGTGGTGTGGGTGTCCCCTCTGTCTAATCTATATTAGTAGGTATTTTTTGCTCGTACATATTTTACTCGTTTTTGTTTGTCCATCTTTTTGTGTGACATAAATTACGATTTAATTATTATTGATAAAATATTAAATTATGACTAAAATCATTTTATAAAATTATTTGTTTATTGTACAAAACAGATTTAAATTACATAATTTTAAAACAAAATCACAAGTAAAATTAACATTACATAACAAATTCGTCCTTTAAAAAAAAAATTATATATATGAGGGGATTTGAAAATTTTCTAAATTTTTGCTTTAGACATTTCTAAAAAAAAAAACATATTTTTGGTACAATATCCCAAAAAAATATATTTAAATGAAGAAATATTTCTTTTGAAGTTGCTATTTTTTTTGGCCCTTAAGGTTTTTTCAAAAAAGAAGGTATAAACTTTTTTTTTTTTTTTTGATAATCAGTAAATTGTTATTTACATTTTCATATAATTAAAAATATTATTTCACAAAGAATATAAAAATGTTTTAAATATATTTCTAGAATAATTATTAATACGAGTATGAAAAAATAATGGATCATCAAATTAAAACTATTATTAATACACAATATTACAAACTATTTGACACAATTATATAGTATATAGCAAGGACATAATAATTATAATATGTTTTTCTTAATTAAAATTATAATTAAATTTTAATACTTATTTACACAAATATATAATCAGATTATATAATTCTATATTTTCACTAATTATCTATAAATAAATTTTAATTAATTTTAAATAAAATCCTCTCTCTTTTTTAATTATTATTCATATCTGAAATCTGTTAATTTAATAAAACATTTAAAATAATATTTAGAAACTACGTATATTATGTATATACATATTTTTAGAGCTCTTTAAAAACAGAACGAAGCAAGTACAAATAAGTATACAATTTTAATTTATATTATGATATAAATTTTGTACTGAAACTTCACTTATGTTAATTATTAATCACGAATACTTCAGCGGTATTATAAGAACTTTAAATTATAATATCAAATTATAATATTTTAACCTGGAATTTACACGTAAAATTTGTATATAGTCATTAAACCGCCAGAATTCTGTAATTGTATTTGATTGAAATACAATATCATAATTAAATAGTAAGGTAAGTAATATGCCATTTTCACTCCTTCAAAATTATTTCAGTTAAACGACGTAAAAGAAAGTTGCATGTGACCTTTAAACCAGTCGTTGAAATTTTTCATAACCGGAACATCTATGAATATTGTGTGCGGATGAAAATTGAGATTCTTGTGGAAAATTTAAAGTATAGAAATTTAAGATTTGCCTAGCGCCTGGCAATATTTTCAAACTGAATAATATAGGCCAACTGTAGAAATTTACGAAATATAACAACATTTTAAAAATTAAGGAAGTGGAAACGATTACCGTTCTCTGTATCTATGATATATATGTAATTATAAATATTATAATTAAATAAATTAATAATATCGTATATGTTTTCATATATCCTATTCACTGTTTCATATTTTCGTATATATGTACCAAAGATAATTTTATTTTAGAAGAGTTAATTTTTAAAATGTTGTCTCTTGTACATTAATTTAGTTAATTAAAAACCAATTAGGTGAAATTTTGACGGTTTAAATGAGAAAGTATTTAGAATTTAATTATACAAAAAATACGGGGTGTATAAAATTGATTCTGATCATAAATAAAATAAATTTATTTTCGTTCAGAATTAATAACTTACTATACTGTCAGCAAAACGGAACAAATAAATATTGAATAATATATAAAGAAAAATGTCCGTCTTCAATTTTTCATTTGTAATTTCGTAAACCTTCGTAAGATCTGTTGACTGTAAAAGTGTCAAAAATATGGAAATAACGATGGTAACAAATATTTTTTTAATGCAATAAATAATATTTCGTAAATTTAGGTCACAATTATTGCAAAGTTTATAAAAAAAAATACGTCAAAATAAAACTTTTAACTCAATAACAAAAAATCGTTTTGAGTACTTCGTGTATTTGAAGATGCAGTACCACGAAACTTTTTAAATTCTTAAAGCAGGACCTTAGTAAAATGTATTAAATTTAAATAAAATGTATTTTTAGTTTAATTCTCATTATTAGTATTTTAAAATGTGCAGGCAAAATCATAAATTTTTAATTAAACTTTAAAGTAAACTTAATTTTAACAATATTTTAACGGGAACCAAACTGAGCATGAAATGAATTACCAGGTGCAGGGCAATTATTCATTCGGGCAATAATGCTCACCCATGTGGGAATTATCGACCTTCGGGGAAAATGCCCTTTATAAAAATAATGTTAGGGCGATAATTCCCACTTGGGTGAGCCTTAGCGCCCGAATGAATAATTGCCCTGCACCTGGTAATTCATTTCATGCTAATTATCGCCCACAAAAACGTGAGAAATTCCTTTATACAAATAATGTTCGAGCTTTATAACCCACATAAGTAAGAAATAAAGCCCGTTGCTATATGCCTTTTCCGGAAATGGGATTACAAAGTAGAAAATGACCAACAGAACTAGTAAATAAATAAAAGATGATGTTTGTTATCATGTTTTACACAAGATAAAACTACTATATATATATTTTTTCACTATTGACAACAATTTCCTTGTAATTGCGTTGTTACATATTGTGGTGTAATGGATTTCGGGCGATAATGCTAACCTTTTTGTGGGCGATAATTCCCACTTGTGTGAGCATTATCGCCCGAATGGATTTCGGGCGATAATGCTCACCCAAGTTAGAATTATCGCCCTTCGGGCGATAAAGCTCTGCACCGAATTACCATTCGACTCGTGATCTACATTTGGTCATGCTATTAGAGCTCTAGTATCTTTATATACTATTATTAATAAATTTTTAATTATTATTAAATAAATTATTTGATTTTGACAAAAATTTCTAAATATATGATATAAAAAGAGAAATCTGATTTTTATAAATTGTATAACGATGATTTTTCTACTGGAAAATTCTTATGATATTGGAATTGGATATTTTTTATGTTATTTCTTTATATTTTCAGCAAAAAACAAAATAAGATTACTTTATTTTACCTGGATATTCTATATCTCTATACGAAAGAATATATAAAAAAGGATAAATTTTGATCAAAAGAAAATATTGATTTTAATATAATACGTTTTTTGTTATACTACTATACAGATATTGACTATATGTATACAATAAAATGTATATTATAATAATATAATTGAAATTATATTTTACCACATAAAAGGATTTTTTTTCTATCAAATTATTATTATTTTTTAAATATTTTCTAAAAACATATCTTTTATTACATAAATTTAATATAATATTTTTGATAATTTAAAATATAAGTCAAATTTAATAATTAACAAAGTGAGTTTCATTGTAAACTGTCATTACCTCGATCTTTTTAAGATTTCCCTTCATAAATATTTTTTTTAAATATATAAAATACATATTTGATTCGGGTAATTTTCTGTTGAACTTAATGTAATCTATTTGTATTATATAAATTGAACAGGTATAACTATTTATAATTCATATGAAAACTTTATTTAATATATATTGACGGGCCAATCTGTAATTCAGCGGAAATTTTTATACTTCTATTAAACATTTACTAAATTGTTCGATTCCGTTAAAAATAAATTATTAGCTTAATTCTTTGAATGTACATACTTAATTAATAATATTTAAATTCGACCATGATTTTCGAAATGGATCATGATCTGGCATCTCAGCTAAGATCAATCTATATGACCTATCTCATTACAAGCACATAACTACTATTCAATTTGGATAGAAAATTGTTTAATAACAATTAACGAAGTACCAAATACCAATTCTTGGTCGAAAATCTGGAATGATAAATTATGAGACTTTATTACGTTTCGAGTGGCTTAATGTTTCTAATCTTACCACACCTGCAGAACAAACGAATAAGAAGTAAAACCTTACGAACATAAAGATACCTTGACAGAAGTGAAATCTTAACGTATAGTGTGACTGGATAATTTAATTAAAGAATAATTGCATATTCTTTAGAATTATGAAATAATGTACTTTAAAATTACTACTAATTGATATGAAATAAAACTAATTAAATTTTGTGGTTTGAAAGAAAATTGAAATGAGATTCTTCAAATTTACCTTTTCAAAAAAAGTATCCTGTTTTCATAAATACATTGATTAAAATATGTATATAGAATTGATCGGTTTTCGTTAAAATATGTTATATATATATAGTGTATATATATATAGATAAGATATTATAGTGTTATATTAGTATATGAAAATAGGAAATAGAATTAATATTTATATATAATCATACTATATACAGAGTGACATGAAATTATCAAAGTCAAAATTATCGATGTGCTAATTACTTTTATAATATCTTATCTGTCTAACAACTTATAACCCGGTACTAGTTGAGGTATATTCTTTGAGGCTTATATACATCATTTCTATACTTAAATCAACATTTATATATTTCTAAGAAGCTATATACATATAGATATATATATATATATATATACATTATATTTATATAATAAATACAAAATAAATTACAAAAGGTGAAACCCATAATGTTTATAAATAAAATGAAAAAGGTCTTATGAGATATAAATTCTATTTGAGAAGATAGTTGGCTATTATTACTTTATATAGATTGCTATATATTATTATATCTAAATATTTATAATTATACTTGTTGGGAAATGTTTATGTATATAACTAAAAAATATATTTTTACTTAAGAACCGATGAATTCATATATATTATCCTATCCAATGAATTCTACGATTAAGATATATAAAAATTTTACACTTTAGATAGAAATCTAATTAAATAATGAAATATTATATATATATATAAAAAAAAATGTAAATAATTTTATTTATAATAAAATTTTTATTTTCTATATTATATTAAAATATAATTTAAAGATATTTATTTTATTTACATTTAAAAGTATTTTTTTGCTATTTATTACCTAAATATAAAATTTACCATAAAATATTGTTACACTTTATTTTTATGTATGGAATTTGTATTGAGAAAAAGGATATTAACCGAAAGACCATCAATATAAGATTTTAAGTCAGAAGGATATTTAATTTAAAAAGCAATTTACAATGAAAAATGAATTTGTATATATGTACTAGGATATATATATAATAAATATTCAAATATAATCTATCTATATGTTAAATTTTTAGCACTTGATTTTACTATTTAGAAAAATTTGTGGAGCGGAAAATAGATATTTGATAGTTCATCAGAGATTGAAAAAAAAGCTATATAAATTAGTTATTTGCTTCATTTTTTTTTTTTTAAATATGAAAATTATTTTCTATAATATATAAGAATATGTTAGTTAGTAGCAGCGCATGATTGAAAAAATATTTTACCTATAAAATGTTATTAATAATTTTATTTTTAATATATATTTTCTTATTTCCTATGATGATAAAATGGAAAAAGGATGTTTATAGTATAAATCAAGAAAATATTTACAGAAAATGAAATCCTATTTTTCAACAATTTCAAAATTACTATAAGAAAATTGAAATTTTTGTAAAAATAAATTGAAATAATTTAAATATTTATTTTGGGAATTTTTTGAGTTTGCATATGAATGAATAATTAGTAAAATTTTCTATGTATATATTAATTAAATATATAACTTTTGTTTTAAAAATATATATATATATGTTATAGGAAACCTTTATGCCACAACATATAAAATATATTTTCTATAGGGAAATGTTTTAACAGAAAAAGTTTCAAATGAAATTATATTTCTAAAAAGGAAAATTAAGACTTCATCGGAAATAAGTTTTTTGTTTCTATATAGGAATATAAATACTTTTCAAATTCTAAATTGATGTGTATTTAATTTCAAATTTAATATTTATATAATAATGAGTTGTTCTTTTATTTGGGAATTGGGTATATTTGTGATTTAGTATAGTTGAAATTTGTGTATATGAAATAATGTTAAACTTTTAAAAACTATACTTTGTAGTAGTCTTATATAATTGACAGTGACTGACAAGAATTATAATTCGGTCCGGGATTTTAAAACTAACAGGTATAAGAAAAATAAAATGAACTTATACAAGGTGACAAATATGTATCAAACTAGGTTAGTTACCCTATAAGTCGTTAAATGTAGAATAAGAAAAAAAAATATTGTTATTTAATTTATGCAAAAGATTTTTTTCTAAACTTATTTCATTGTGAATAATAATATCCCGCTCTACATAAAATGACCATTTTCCATCACTAAGCGTGGAATTTCAGGCTGTATCACTTAAATGTTTAGGAAAGTTTAGTATAGCTCGATGCTTTCATTGGAGAATTTGGAGAGCTTTGGAGAACGCTTTAAAATCTCATTACATTCGAGCAACATAATAAGCTTAAAAAAAGTAAGCATCTTACTGAAACTAACCACATTAGTTGAGACTTTTCAACAGAAAGCATCAATTTAATTTCGATCTTTGACACCTTTCACCTTTCGCTGTTGAAGATTAAACCATCCAAATGATATTTAGAAAAGATGGGACGATTTTAATTTCAGATGTAACATCACAGTAAAATGAATGCAGTTTAGTTATCATTGGATTTTAGCATTTCAAAATAGTCACAATCATCGAATAATATTGATATGTACGTTGTGTTCTAATAATTTAGTAGAAGATAACTTAATTTGAAAGATAACATTCAACAACTTTGGTTGTGTTATGAAATTTTGCAGTATAAAAGTTATGTTTTAGTTATGTTAAAAAAAACTGCGGACCAACGAATATAAGGTAAATTTTTACAGTCTTGAATAAGATTAGATATAGCATATTTGAAGGGATTACTATACAGATATCAAGTTTGGAACGCATTGGGTTTATCGTTTATATCTTCTACTAAAACTATGAATACTAATTGTAAAAAAAAAAAAAAAAAAATCACAATTAATATTTTACTAACAAATTAGCAAATAATGTTAAATTTATAAATTATAATCCGTCTAATTAATTTTGCTGATATAAAGATAAGAATAATAAATTACATATAAATCAGTTCGTAATTATTGTAGATTAATACTAGCCCAACGAAAAATTTTCATGATTTGCACTGTTGCCAATCCTCCTGGATGATATTCTGATATTGAAATATGTTATTTGTTAATAAAAGTGGCCATAAGGTAACATGTAACTAACTACTTACTTAGTCTAGTTACTAGTTAATTATTTTTAAAAACAAAACTTTTTTTTTTAATTAATTTATGTAATGCTGACCATACACTGTCCAATTTCGTTGTACTACAACTTGTTTGAAAATACAAGTTGATTTGTTATAGGTGGGGTTTGTCAACTGATCGTATAACTAATTTGGATAGTGTATGGGCACCAATAAATATTTATACATAATAATAAATTTATAAATATTTAGAATAATATTTGATTACGTGCTTTTGATATTTAAACTAAAATAAAGTATGCTTCACTATCTCTAGGGATTTATTTATTTTTTGACCTTGTTATATTCTGATACTTAATAAATACTTTCACTTTAAGGAGTCAACAAGGATGGAAATATAAATAATACTTTCTCATTTATTTATACGACAAATGTTATTTATTTTTATTTTATAAAAATTTTATATTTTTGTACATATGTATATATATATTTATAATAATGTATATTTGTTTTAATATTAATAGAAATGTCTTGTATGGTGAAAGGAAACAAATTCATAGGTTAAAAAAAAATATTATTGTATGTTTCACTGGTAATGTTTTATTTATGCGCTTTTGGTACTTTTTGTTAGTTATATTAATGGCATATTCTTTATTGTACTTTACTGTTAACCCCAACAAAAAAAAAACTTTATTTTTTAGGTGTATCGTATCCTTAAAATCCTTAAAGGAATATATAACGTGTAAAATAAACTTTTGTACAAAATAAAATATTTATAGAAATACCATAAAAATGTCATTCTTTAATGAAATATATTGTAAGGGTAACAATGGATGACATATACGAAATTTATTGTAATTAAAACTTTTTTTATCATCTTTAAGAAAAAAAATACTGTATTTCTATTAATGATTTTTAAAGAAAATGAGAAAATATCTAAAATATGTATAATCATATCATGAGCAAAAAAAATAAATAAATTATACATAAATTGCTGTCAATGTCCCCGGTCTCTACTATTCCAAGTCAAGTTAGATTACTTGGTATCTGTGAAGTTTTTGAGTGTTCTATACTAAAGCGAAATTGTTATCGTAATACGACATTATTATCGTAAGTTGAGTTGCAATATAGATCACTCTTTTTAAAACATAATTTTCACAAAGCAGGTGTCTTGAGTTAGAGTATTCCATCTTGAGTTGGCAATGATGTACGATTACCAAGTATTGTAAGTCAAGTTTTCAGTTGAATAAATATTTCAGTTTGAAATATGTTAGGCTGAATTATAATACTAATATTATTAAATTTATTTATTCTAACTAATTTTTTTAATTTGCTACTATGCAGAAATAAATATATTATCTTTCTAATAAATACAAGTTTTTCGTTGACTTTCAACTAGGACTGAAATAAAACGATATTTAGGCTCTGGTACGGTCACTTGAATTCGAATAGTACTGACTGCGGACATCGATTTATATAATATAGTGAGTGTACTGTGTATTTCCCATATAAATGTTCCTTTTATTAATAATAATAATAATTGGATTTTACGAGTTTAAGAAATGAAAAAAAAAAATCTGAGTAAATACAAATTAAGAAATTTATTACCCTTAAAAAGTAGTTTTTACTTATACCCATTTCAACAAAAGTAAATTATGGAAAACATTAAAGAAGAATGGAATTTTCTTTTTTCGGATAGTGAATTTATTTATAAGATATTTCGTCGTATATATTTTAATAATTTTCGATAGGTCAGTAAGTTTATTTTCGTTTAGTTTATATATATATGCGTATATATATATTTTCGAATATATTTATGGTTGATTAAACTTTTTTGATTATATATTATTCCAAATAAAATATTTTTTTTTTTATAAATATTCTTTCAAATAACAATATTTACTTAGAAAGAAATAAAAAACAAAATTGTAAGAAAATATTGCGATATAAAATATTTTGCTTTTCAGCTTTATGAAATTCTTTATCGAAATAATCTTTAATTTCATCTCCTAGAATGTCTGTTCAAATTTCGTAATCACAATGTGAATTTTTCAGAATATAAAAGATGAAGTATTTATTGAGCTCCTATTTTATATGATATGTAAAATATATATAAACATGTAATATTATATAAAATATTATACACCAATATTTAAAAAATAGTAGTGTATAACGGTTAGGAAAAATGTTCACTGTAAAACCGAATATGCTTCAATTCAAACCGAATATAGCCGAATATGCTTCAGCTATAAAAAGTTTGCCTATAAAACAAAAGTACAATTTTCAAAACTGGATTTTGAAACGCACCATTAAAAGTATACTTGGGAAGGTAGTAATGACAAGTTAATTGGCGGCAGTAGAATATCTGATAGCTACACTGGTAAGTTATCGATACCACTGTCACATCGATATTTAAAATTATATTAAAAGGATTCAAATCGTTTACCAGCTCATATATCCCCACTAAATATTTTATTAAATTGCCTATTATTTCTCAAGCTTAAATAGTTATTTAATTCAGATTGACCTCTACGTTTTAATGGATAAAAATAGGAGATATCATTGATTCATGCAATCAGAACATAAAAATTAATTTTATTAATTTTTTAAATAATGCAACTTTTACCTTAAAGGCAATTTCATAGATGGAGAGATATAACCATGTGCAAAACCAACAAGAAAACTTGTCCGATATTCGAAATCAACCAACCAACCTTACAGACTTAGTATTTACCTGTCTGACTTTACTTCAGCTCTAAAATTACGACTATAGAGATGGTATTAGGCATTAGTTGTATATATAGGAACCCTTGAGTATTTCGATTTTGCTTAATAAAAATAATATTATATTTTAATTAAAAAATCAATGTCGAATTAATTAGTATCACACTAATAAACTATATGACTGTAAAATAATCATTATTTCTTTTAATATTTTATCCAAATATTTATTTAATTACCAATCTCTGGAAGAGGATCAAATTTATAAATATCTGTTCGTAATATGAATAAGTAAAATTAATCGAATATGATATGTTTAACCATGTGCAAACAAAATATTCATCGTATATAAAATATAAAATAAATTTTAAATAAATAAAATAATGTTTTATGATTTGTTTGCATATAATCTTTATATACATACGTAAATATTTATATTATAGAATTTGGAGAAGTTATATAATATATTAATAATAAAGATACATTTGATGGAAACATTATTTTATTTTTTTAATATACAAAATTTATATTTCAGATTAACAATTATTATTTTTAACTACATAATTTATATTCTAGTATATCTTTTTAAATATTGTTATACGCCTACACATTTTAAAAATTTCCATAATTTTTGAAGTTTTTATGGTAATGCAAATTTTATTTCTTTAAAATTTAACAGCTCTTTAATGTTTACGGGAAACTGGTATCATATATTTGGAAATTATACCTGAGATATAGTTAAGAATATTATAATTTTAAAATTTTCTTCCAAATTTTATTAAATTTTTCATATATACGACCATAATTTTTAACATATAAAATTATTTTATTACGTTATAATAGAATATGAAAATGTGTTTAAAAAGTTATTAAAAATGATGATTAAAATTTAGAGATAATTTAAATAATTTATTGTGACTTATCATTATAGATATATATTTATATATATTAGTACAATGTAATTGAATTTAATCATTATATTAAATATTGAATAAACGAAGAGATGATAAACTAATATATTAATGAAAAATATCAGCAGCGTGGTAAAGTAAAAAAAAAAAATATATATTAAATATGCTAATTTATTTTATGATTAGCGAGGTATAGCGTTAAATATTATTTTATTTTCAATCAGCAGATAAAGCATTTTCCTTAGTTGAAATAAATTTTTGTTTAAGTTTTCGGGAGTCGAGTTTCTAAAAAAAGTTATCAAAAAGTTAAAAATCGCATACACCTGCACCCACGCAAAAAGTAACTCATACTCGTTTTTATACAATTTTAGTTTTATACAAATTTGGCACACACATTTTTTGGACGAGCTCTCAGCGAGGCATTCTTTTTTTAGGTGGCTAGCTTTAGTAGTTTCACCCTAAACATTTTCGTATTAAATTTGATGTTTTCTAGAAGAATATAAAGTGTTTGTTATCCGATTTAGTTTTACTACCTGTAGTATGATGCCTTTAAAACTTGGAATCGGTAGTTTTATTATTTAATGGATCCATGGGAAACTAACATGTTCAGGTTATCAGTTCTTTTCATATTTTATGGTTGTGATAAGCAAAATTTTAAATGTAAATGCTAAATTTAGCTGGAAATAACTTCAGGTCTAACTACAAAAGAATATAGAAATATTATTTATAAGCAAACAAAATAAAAATTAAAGAAATTATATTCTTTATATAATAATTTAAATCATTTTTATACTATTTATAATTGAATTTGTTTTTAAAAGAACTTTGTAATAATATGCCATAGTAAATTGAAAATCGGAAATATGTAATATAAAAATATGAATCATAAAAAATCAAATAAATTTTTTGTCTTTTATTGTCTGTCATATCCTGAGAGATGAAAGTTTTAATAATTTTTGTTTTAGATAACTTTGAAAGCTAAATTAATTAAAAAATTCATACAAAATACAGTCAAATGTAAGTTCTTCAAGTTCGAGGGTGAAATAAATCAATATAACAAACACTACATGGTTAAAAAAGTCAGTAGTATAAACAAAGTATATATATGTATATAAAATGTGGTGACAAACACTTCACTCTTCGAACCTTCATGCGAATTATTAAATTAGAATTAGATATGTTTACCTATATTTTCCGGTTTTAACTCTTAAGTTTTTAATTATGCAATTATTGTGTTTAATTTCTCTATTGGTAATTTCATTAATTTTCAATCGGTTCTTCCAGATACAAACTAATATTTAAAGTGATTTCTTTTCTTTTTTGTTTATACAAATATACAAGGATCTTACTAAAAAATTCTTCTTATCTAGGAGTAAGTTAAAACTGCGCTTTGTAAAAATTTGTAATTTTTTTTAGCATTTTCGGAATCATCATAACTAACACTTTATACAATTCTCTATAAAAATGTGGTAGTATAAAATTCGGAAAGTAAAAATATATAAGTTATTTATTATAATTATTATCTATAATTCTAATCCTTATACGTACAAGAATAGTTTTAGTTTTCTGAGAAAAACAATATTTTCCATATTTTTTTTTTTTTTTGTTATAAGAAAAACAATTCTTTTTATTTATTTTTATATAAAATAGAGTGAAAGAAAATTGTTTTTACCACAAAATTATTATTAATGATATTTTATTATCTCGCTTGAAGCTCATCACATTATGACTATTATTGTATGGTATTATTATATAATGTTTAATTCTAAATGTCTGTGGCTGATGTGGTGTAACTGATGTGTTTTTTACGTATGATTAACTCAAATAAATCCAAAAGAAAATCTTGCTCAAACGTAACAAAAAAAAAAAACATTTATACAAATAACAATATAGTCTCACTCTAAAAAAAAAAAAGAATAATAGATCTGCAAAACAAAAGATTAAATTTAGGTCAATCCGCCCACTTTTTCAAAACTTTTTGATAAGAACAATAACAACAAATATACAATAAAAATATGTTATATGGAGATACAAAATCTACAACACTGAACACCCCCCTTTCATATAGTATCAACATACAAGATTTAATAGATTTACCAGAACATAATATGTATTTATGAACAAATTAATTGGATTTCATTGAAAGTTTTTTTTAAATATGAATTACTATTTTTTTTTCAAATTTTCATAAAACTATAGTATAGTGTCATAAATAATTATAATGAAATAGCCAGAGAGCTGCAGCAACGGATTTACTTGAAATTATTAGGCAGACTCTTTTTACGATTAACAGGTTTCTTCATATATAAACTTATAGTTCGGAATCCATATAAAATTAGTAGCTCCAAATTCCAATAAAATGATAGAGGATACGCCATATCACAAAACCTTTATCATCGAAGCTCGCTGTTCCCATTTAGGGTCTACAAGAAAAAAAAAAGGAAATTGAAGGGCAGGTAACCCTGATATTAAAAAACTTTGATAAAGTATATAAACATATGATATTGATATGACGGTCAACATTTTATATGAGCTTTCTCGCCTCCTCGCATCTATACATATTAGCATGGAATCTTATTTGAAGTTAGTGTTGCTATTTTAAAAATCATTCTACATATTCAAAAATTATTGTATTACTATTTTAAAAATCATTGTATTCAAATCTCAGATCACTTAATGTAACAAAATCGCAATATGCAACAATTTTCACACCTATACATTTTCATTACTGCCGAAATATCCAAAGTAAATCCGCTGCTAACTCTTAGTCTATAATATACCATTTTACTAAATTTATTTCTATATTATAATTTTATAAACTTGTTCTAATATTATCATTAATGACCACTGTGATATTTTGGTTAATATTTTTAATTAGCTAATTAAAATTATGTATTATATTTAATAAATATTTGAGAATTATTCAGTATAGTATTATAATTTAAGTATTTATTGGAGTTTGGTTTTAGTACCTATACGTAATGAATTTATCATAATCTATAATTCGGTGACCGGTGTCACTCCTGTTAACGGGTCCAGCTTATTATAGACAAAAATGTAAAAATTAATTATTAAATTTACATGGTTTTTATTTAAATCGGAATAGTTAAGTATTGTATTTTTATTGACTATTTAATATGATAAGAAATGTATGATTAGTAGTTATAATTGCAACCATAAACAATATTGGTCTAGCATAAACAATATTTTGTATGAGGCATACCCTTCAGGCCACCGTATATGGATTAAAAACATTAATTAATGTGGGTCATGTTATGGCTCACAATGAATTCTAAATTAAATTTCTTCCTGAAGGGTCCTATTTCCTATATTTACCTTACTTAATAAATGAAGTTTTATTATACATATAGCAATTAAATTTATTTACATTTTCCTGACTTTTGTAAATTTTAAATTTTAATAAACTTAAAACAATTAAAAATAATATTCTTTGTATTACTAGCTTACTTTAGTATAGTTAATATATCTATATATATGCCATTATTCAACAATTTAAGTTAATAATCATAGTTTTAATTATTATATAATGTTTCGCTTGTTTAGTGACATTTGGATGTTACACTACTTAGATAAAAAAAATATTTTATAGCAAATGTTAAAAATAAATAAATAATTTCATAAATATTTTTATTTTAAATAATTTTCAGTTTATCCAAAAAAAAAAATGTACTTTTTTTATATTATTAATTTAAAAATATATTTTACAGTGTGCATCACCACGATGGGAACCACAAATATCAGTTTTATGTGAAGCTGGACAAATTTATCAACCGCAATATTTAACGGAAGAAGGTCGCTGGAATACTGATCTTAATATAAAAACACCATCATCATCATGCTTACGTGATAAAATGGATTTATTGGATTATTGCAAGAAGGTAAATTAAAATTTTCTGTTACAAGTTATATATTTATTAAAAATATCTATTACAATTTACAATTAATATGATCATATGTTTTTATACGCTTTGGTTGGTTTGGAAGGAGAAACAAATCGCGATTCACATACTTAAGTCTAAAAAGTCTTCTGTACACCTTAGCTTTATGATTCCTGTAACATATTGACCTTTTTTGATTAGTTTGCAAGGAGTGATTGACCTATCTTACTTTCCTAATGAGCAAGATTACTTTAGCCGGTTGTATATTGGAAAATCTAGTATATTTTTTTAGGTTCGGTTACTGTTACTGATGGATGCAGGATGCGTAGTGACAAAGAAAGATACTCCAAAATAATTATACTTCATAATCTTCACAATCGCTATAGTATGAGGTTGTGGATTATGGATAATTGTTTTACGTGTATCGTCAATAAAATATGTCCGGTTTCAATACTCGTGAACATACTTGAAGTTGTTTTATGCAATATTAATATTAATTAAAACGATTTTCATATAATTTTGGAGTAACTTTTACTATATCGTGTGATAAAATTGGAGTCTTCTTGCAATAAGTGTTGCGAAATTACGGTTTGAAAT
Organism: Rhamphomyia laevipes; assembly: GCA_963920725.1. Taxonomy (NCBI): domain Eukaryota; kingdom Metazoa; phylum Arthropoda; class Insecta; order Diptera; family Empididae; genus Rhamphomyia; species Rhamphomyia laevipes. The sequence continues at coordinate 576,022 of OY987256.1, forward strand.
TTTATTACAAAAAATTTTAGCATATTTATATATTTATTTAAATTGGTACAAACTAAAAACAATGAAAAATTCATATAAAAAGTATACGAATGATAAAAAAAAAGCGAGTAAATCGATATCAAGAAATTAAATTTCTCATTTATAATGGATTAGACTAGCCATATGGTTATAAAGTCAACTTTAAGGGACTTAGAAACTATTTTATAGACACTGTAATGTGAATAACATTTTATAATTTTAAAAATACCAGTTTACACAAGCAAAGCAGAATTTTGTGCTTCATAGTAGAATTTAGTATCATAATATTACTATGGAGTCTTAAAGTCGGAAATTCTACGGATATTAAATGTCATAATTTCTGCTAACTTAATATTTCTAATATTTATTTAAAAAAAAAAACAGTATTGAATTAGAATATTTTAAGAAATTTATTAATGGTTTGATTTTAACTTTATCTCCCCCTCTTCTCAAATATGTACTTAAGTATCCGCATTTCCCAGAGATGTATATATATTATAAATAGCCTATATATAATAATTATATACTCTTTATTCATTCAGTTACAATGTTAGTGGTTCTTTATTAATTAATTTTTCGGTCTTAAAGTATATTATTTTGTTGGTGACTTGACATCGACCATAAATTTTCATATTGAATACATATAAATGCTTAATTTATGGGAAACATTTTTTGTTTACTTCAAATTAAACGATTGTTTATAGGGAATTTTTTTTAAAAGGAAACAGAAGAAAATAATATAACAAACAAAATTATAAAGACTAAAAGATTTATTTGGTTTTTATTAAATTACAAATTAAAACATGAAACGTGATTGATGATCTCACAGCATGATTTTCGGCAAGTCAAATAAATAGTATATATATATTATATAGAAATAATTGGAATGAAAAATCTTAATTAATTTTTTGTTTGTATAATTATTATAACTTTCTATAATTATCAGAACTTATAAAAATAATCAATAAACTTATTGAATTTCAATTATTTTTAGTTTGAAGAAGATAATATTAATGAGTCAGTATATAATTGCATGATACAAATATAATTTGTATCTATCATGGTATTTATGGTATATAAACTAGATGAATATAGTATATTGTAAAAAGGATTTTAAAAGGATTTTGTGAGTTTTGAAGAGGTCAGTTTTTAATCTTATTATATAAAATAATACAAACAATTTTAAAATTTTAGAGTTTCTTCATTAATCTTTAATTATATTTGTATAAAATAGATTTTCTAGAATATATCTATAGTATAAATAGATTTTCTGGTTATAAATAAATGAATGTAATTTTCTTTATACAAATTTCAACTTTTGACCTAATTAAATAAAATATTAAAATGAAATTATTAAAAAAAAAAAAACTGTGAATGCAAATGTATGTGGAAAGGACTTTTATTTATTTATATTATATAAAATATTTACATAAACTACTAATTAAAACTTTTATATAAAATCTAATAAATTCTATACTTTTACTGCATTTTTTTTTGTTGAAAATATTCAAATCATAATTACCGAATATAAACTACAATGTGTGAGGGAGTTTGTTGAAATTGTAATTTGATTAATGGGAAATATAATTTAATTCTGTTTGTGCATTCTCAAAATATTTTCCAGTAATTGGACGGGTTTGTTCTTGTGTATCTAGAATTTTATATTTTTTGAATAATATTTTTAAAGAAAAAACTAACAGATTGACCGAAATGTGATATTAATATCGTATAAAAAAATGTTTTGAATCATATTCATGGAGAATATCTGGGATAATTTACACAAAAGGACATAGCTAATATTTTTCGGTATATTTAATACGAAATCAAAAGCATACACGTCAATCTACAATCTCAATTTACAATTTAATAATAAAATAAGGAGCGGATAGTATATAGAGTTAAATCCATAATATAAAATATTGTAATTCTATATAATGTGAATTATTCACATTTCCAATACTTACTGACGATGTGAATGTGAATAAGCAATGTAAAAAATTAATGCTAGAAATTCTGTGCTGCAAAATATTTGAAAATTCATACCCAGAATTCCAATTAAAGCTAATACATTGAAGATTGATCTTCAATAATTTTATAATGCTTTTCCATTATTTTTTTTAACACGAAGCTAAGAAATCAAATTCGGTATAAACTGAAAGAATAAACTTATTGTAAATTTACAATTAAAAAAGGATTTTATTTTAGTTCTAAATGAATATTTAAAAATAGCGTTTCATTAAAAAAAAAAATGGTACCATTGCTAATTTAAATGAATATCAAAGATTTTTTCTCTCTCTCTTACATTTATTTATTTATATTTAAACATATTTACATACTTTATGTTTTTATAATGAACATAATATTCGTGAACAATTTTTAAAATGTTTACCTTTTCCGGTTCTTTTTCCTTCTTGTATTTTACTGTTCGTTTAAATATTATATATTTATATTTTCTTGTTTTTTTATTTATTTTTGATATAAGGAGAACAAAAATTCAAGGCGAAAAATCTTGAATAAACATTTATTATTTTACGGTTCAAAAAATTTCCTTCCATTTCGTTAAACATTTTGAAAAATAACTGTAGGTAGATTGTAGGTTACGAGGTATAAAAACAGTACTTCAGGCAATAACGTACAAAAATATTTTTTTCAAATAAAAAATAATAAATAAATAATTTTTTTTTGTGTTTTTTTGATTAATTTCTTAATATATATATATGTATATATATTTTTGTATATAGTATTAGTTATTAATTTAATATTTTTTTGTGGTGAAATGAACAAAAGTAATAGAAATTAAAATATAAATTTAGAAATTCTTTGGCTTATTATTTGTAAGGAAAATTTAAGAATTTTAAGAGAAAAGTCTAAAGGTTTCATTTTCATTAAATATTTGGTGCTAATTATGGTGATTATACAGGCGTGCGCATAATTTAAGTAATATAATTATACTTGTAGTTAGTTACTGAAAGTGGAAATATTTTGATTTTTTTTTGGATCATGGCAAATTAATCTTTTATCAAAATTAGAAGCTGGTAAAAAAGAAAAAGTACAATTTGTAAAAAAAATACAGAAATATATCAATCGGAAATGTGTAGAAAATTTCATATCTCTACTAAACTATAATACATCAATAATTTATCTCATTTAATTTCAAAATTTAATGGACTCACTGAACATATCAACTTGAAATTTTACAAAACTGTGTGCTAAATTTAATTCCTTCTACTTAATTATCAGTGGTGCTTGAGTCATGTGATCCCCATATCAAAACAGAACCACACTTCTTATATACTTTATTCTTTATATGGATAAGATTTAAATAGTATTCTGAAGAAAGTTATTTCTTATTTTTCTTATTGAGTAGTTAAGCGGAAGGGGTCGTGGTTGATCTTGGGTATAAATTTGGTGATTCCAAGTTATAATATCTTATCTCAAATTTTGTTGGTAAAATTTCAAAAATATCAATTTCTCATCTTCATAAAGATAGGGGGGAGGGGCGGAGCACTCAATGTTCTTGATCAGATAGCATCTTTTTATAATCTATGAAATGGTGTTATGATCTGACTTTATCTAACTCTAGAGGTAGTTTTTTGTAATGGTAAAAGTAGCTTATCCGTCAATACTTTACATACCTCCTTAATTTGATCATTTCATCCAAATTTTGATTCTCTGGTCTCTTAAATAGATATAAAACACAAAATCACGAATATTTTTTTTTCGAAATTTCATTTTGACCATAAAGCTTTATAAATATTTCATTTTATATAAGCATATGAAGCAAGCAAAACACCATAAACAAAATTATATACACCTAAAAGTATGCAAACAAAGTTTCAGTAATATTTTTTTTTTAACAGTTTGAAAAGTAAATCGTAATTTAATTATTGTTATTACTTATCATACCCTCTCTAAAGACTAATTACACATTGTCTGAATAAAATATTGTTTTCGATTAATGATTGAAAATTATCTTTCTTTTATACAAAATTATCAGGAACATTATGCCAACTCATGTGAACACTTTTTCCAAAAATAAAAAGCCAGTCATATAAATTATTCATGAGAAATGTCCTTTATTTTTGTTTTGGTATTCAAAATAATAATAAATAATTTAAAGGAGATTTATTTAACTTCGTTGTAATTACTGTCATATAGTGAACCTTTTTTTTTGGTTTAAATATAATTAATTTTTCCAATATTTTCGATATTATAAACCACCAATAATATCGCACTATAAATACAATTTTTAATGACTTAATATACGTATACATATACTACAAAAATCCTCTATAGATATGAAAATTCATTCACGATTACACCATTTAAGTCCTTAAATTTCATTATTAAATATATATGTTTTTTTTATATGTACAAATATGTACAATATATTTAAACCCATGGGTAAAAAAATTTGTTAACCCCACATAAAAATATATTTATACGAACTTGTAATAAAATATAAAAAACTAATGGGTTTGCTTGGATAAAAATTTTAAAATTCAGCTTATTAGGTTGTCTTTATTTATTAAAACTTTTGCTAAAGTAACAATTATCGGTGTATAATATTATATAATTTATAATGTCTACTCATAATTAATTGAAGCCCAAGTTCAGTCTTTTGGAATTATCCGAGTCACCAAATACAAATTTGTAAATTTTCGTTTAACACGGTGGAGCTAATATTTTATTTGAACCATGGAATATACATTTTCAATATTTTGAACAATAAATTATAATAAAAATATCTATAATCCGGACGCTTTTGAAATGCTTAAATTTAATCATAAATCGTAATCTGTTACCAAAGTTAAAAGTATCAAGAATCCGGAAACTAAAATCTGTATGAAACTCTTCCAATTGTGCTGGTTTGAAGTTTCTTTTGCTTCTAGATCCAGAGAGTAAGGAATAACAAACGAACAAATTGAAACCTTTAGAAATTTATAATATTTGTCACAGTAAATTACATTTTAATATTCTTATTATATATTTTATTTATTTAACTTTCCATTAATGTACATTTATTATAATAAATTGAAATTTTTCGATCAAGAAAGGCACTTTTGGTCAAAAAAACTAATAAAGCGAATAATTTATGAATTTATTTGAAATCATCTGATTTAAATCTAAACAGTTTTCCAATAAACGGTTTACGAATAAGTTAGTTGAACATTTTGAAATTTAACAAAGGACGATTTGACAAACGTATAAAGCTTCAATATAAAGTAATTTTTGTTCGTCATAAAAACTCTACAAACATTTCACCCAAATTTGTCATAATCATTAAAAAAAAATCCTTTTTTAATTAAGGTAAAAATACAAAATTTCCATCGATGAAAAATCAAAATTTATAATTAACACCGATATAATTTTATATGGAAAAATATATATAACGTCAATTATATGTATATATATATATACATTTATATTAATAAAAAAGGAGAAGGTCAATAAATTGACGAAGGACATTTATTTTCATACATTAAGGTTCAATAAAGATAATTTAATAAAGATTTATTAAAACATAATTTATAAAAAAACATGTATTTTGTTATTTTTAAATATAAATTTTAATAATACAATAATATTTTGGTAATTTATAAAATAGAAAAGTTTTTTTTTTTTTGAAATTTGAAAAGTTTTAATTTGACACTTTTATTGTTTTCTTTTGAATTATATTAAATATGTTTTTTTTTTATATGTTATCATGCCAAGGAACATAATACTTGGAGCCTCTATGACCAGAATTGTTGGAAAAATTGAACTACTTTTAAAATATAGTAGGTTTTTTTAAAAGACTTTTCTTGTCTTGTTGGCGACAGATTTCTATAATCTTTTTATTTGTTGACTGGTTTTGTAAGTGCAAAAACGTTTACTAAGTAAATTTTATGCTAATTGAAATTTTTTAGTTTTTATAACCTATAAGGTTTTTATAATATTTTCATTTTTTTTTTTCCACTAAAAAGGTTTGTTGAAAGTTTATTCTAAAGTGTCGATTGGTTTAAAAACAATTATTAAGACGAGAATGTATAAATTTAGGCTAGTTATTGATATAAATTGAAATTCAGTTAGCACATCAGATATCAGTTATGATAAATTTTATTATAAATATGCTTAAATAAAAACTATAAAAAATATCCTTAAAAAATATCCATTCCGATCAAATACACTTCATCTTCTCTAAATAATATTATAATATTAAATTATCCTTGTAATCCCTTATGGATGATTATGATGGCGATGAAAGTTACTATATCCGTTCATTCTTTATTTTTATATTTTTGCTATCTTTATATTTGTATATTGTATATATATATATATATATATATATATATATGTATGTATAGCTATATATATGTAATAGCTATCCTCTGAATTCTGAATGAATTTATAACCATTTTTTTTAGAGTATATACACATAGTTATACATAAAAGTCCTTCATCCTTTAGTACTGTAGAAAAATTATATGTATATATATATATTATTTATGGCACATATATGATGTATACATGGTGTTAAATGCATTATATATTCTGCAATGCGGTCTTATCGAAGCGTAAAATGAGAATAACCATATAATATGGAACATAGATATATATGTATATGTAAAATCTCAAATATCCTTTTAAGTATATACTTATATGCATATATCGGATTATACTTATTTAAAGAACCCTTTTAATAGATATACTATTCTTATTTTATATTATCATTTCCTATTAAAGGATGACTTTTCTATATAATTATTTTTTCTATCTAAATGAGATGAAGCATATAAATATATTTCTAATTTTTTTTAATCTGGATAATAATTATGGTTAAATATAATTAACATAATATATATATATATATATATATATATACATTTATATGCTCCTAATTAAACATAAAATATTTTTAATTTATTCACATTTTTCTTATAAGTTTAAACCAATTTGTTAATATTTAGAGAGGTTTTTTATTCTAGCAAATAAAATAAGTGTAAATTATTCAATTAATGTAATATTTATATAGAGGCTACAAAAAGTAACTACTATAATATAAAATATATTATAGCATGTTTAATTGAACTAATCTGCCGATTCCTTCTTCTTGTTCATTGGGTAAGTGGGCTCCAATGGAATTGTCACCTATACGGATCATATGACCAATCCATTGCTACTTTCGGCACATGAAAAAGCTAAATCTTTTCTTGTGGCCTGTTATGCGGAAGATTTTTTAATAATTTGGCTAAAAGATTAGCAAAATGTTCTTCAGATAGTGATTAAGGGAAGTTTACAGCTTTCTAGTGATCAGAGTGTTCACTTTTCATGCACTGCACTCATATAACAGTACGGACTCAAATTTCCGTACAGAAAAGTTTTAAGTTAAGAAAAGTCTGGAGCAGAAAAGTCTTAAGTTGATAATAATTTAATTGAAATTGTAAATCATCTGATAATAAAAATATATTTAACTTAATTTAAAATTAAAAATCTTTATTTTAGTCTTCTAGAACTATAGATTCAATTCTATTAAAACTATTAAAAAGCTAAGGATATTCTTAAAAATTAATACCCTTTATACTTCAGGTCAATTAATCTGAAACTTTTATTAAAACATGAAAAATTATATTAAAACTGCAAATTTCCATATTGTTAAGTTTTTATTTAATTATATTTTTTTAACACAAATATTATTTATATTTTTTATAAAGTAATTATTCTGGCCATTTATTTTTCTGTGTTGCTGCCCTTTATCAAATTATATACAACACTATATTCAATGATCACTTTGGCTGCCAGAGTAGTTGTTTAATTTTCCATTTTTTTTTTGCATTCCATGTCCATCCACTAAATAAGGATAAGAATTTCTCTTTAATACACAATTTCATTTTACATTTTACACATCCCAAAAAAGCAACTCATTTGCTTCCTTCTCTATAGGGATAGAAAATAAAATTAGACGTAAAAAAAAGACTCATCACGAAAATGCTGGTTATTCAACAAGGAAGTATAAAAACTGAAATGAGATAGTGAAAATTATATATGTATAACAAAAAAATTAAAATGCGATGAAAATTCTTATTAGAAATCCTTGGAATATATTATTATGATCATCTATCTAATCACTATACAACCAGGACTCTTCAGAATAGATTCTTATCCTCTAAATTGTTTTAAATGGATTTTAAAGTACAATTTAAACAGATAATGGGGCGCGCAAAAAAAAAAGATGACATAATTGTAGATTGTATTCCATAACTATATAAATATAGATATCCTAATTATTATTTAAATTCATTTTCAACAATATGAAAAGATTATAGAAGATTTTTTATTATTTTTTTTTTTACTACAAATTTATAGTTGAAAATATAAAAAAAAAATTACTATAAAAGGATGCAAAATATAAAGAAGAAAATAGAATTTTCTTATCTATTGTTTTTCTATAGTATTTTTTTTTATGCATCAAAAGATTTAGAACAATGACATCAATTTGTATTACTCAACCTTGTTATATATATATAAAAATAATTTAAGGATATTAATCTCTTTATATATATATATTACACACATATATAGACATTATAAAAGATGATTACAAAGATTTTTATAGCTAAATCAGTCACTACTATAAAACTTAACTTACGTCATATATATTAGGAAAAAGATTTTTTTTTACCTTGATGAAGAAAATTTGCTTTTTCCTGGTAAGAATATAATAGAAAATTTAATTAAAAAACAATTATTATCCTTCGTCCAGAGATTGACAATTGAGTGCATATTAAAGTTTACTTATTTTGTTGACATAAACTTTAATTTTAATATCATATTATCTATAAAGAATTTTTATAACTAATTTTTTGTTTTACGTTTTATTATAAATGTTCTTTAAAAAGCTTTGTAAGAATATTAGACTTTTCTTTTGGAAATGAAAATATATTTGAATTTTTCTATAAAAAATCATTTTAAGATTTCTATTTGTTTTTTTTTTTTTCAAATAAATGTAAAAATATTTTGTTTAAATGTTCTTATTAATTTGAGTTGGAAAATGTTCTAATTAATCTCCTTTTGTTTTTCTGTAATATTTTTGTCGATGATTGCCTTTTACCTAATATCTAGGACCAAAGGAAATATATTTGATATTTATTGAATCTCTGAAGTTCTAAAACTTATAATCATTAGAGTCTATAGAGTCAAATAATTAAAATAATAATTAGTATTCAGCATTAGAAAGTATTAAAGTGTGTAAAAGTGTTCGTTATTAATTTAATAATGGTTTTCATTTCTGGCCATCGATAAAAATATTCAATAAAAATAGGGTATACAACGGACCTTTTAAACCAAAAGAATGAAATATCACGAATTCTTTACCGCCTTCAATCCAACCCAAGGTTCTAATTAAGATTTTAGTTCAGAAACAGTTGATTTGGCATAATTTTTTATATTTTAAACTTAACAATTAAATTTACTAAGAGGAAAATTAAGATCAATTTGAAGTTAAGAATCAATTTATATAAAAACATGAAATCTTAAATAAAACCTTTGATTCGTTAATTAATATGTATGCGTGTGTCATGCTATATATTTTTTTAAAAAATCCTTCAAAGACAACACAAATCCTTTGTAGAGGAACAATGACATTTTAGTATTTAATATAAGTCAATAGTGGGTGTTCGGTTAAGGGCATAATTCTGTATGAATATTTGTAGATACAATGAATTTATTATTCCGATTGTCTTTATGAGGAAAGATATTTTTCATATTTGAAAAATATTATTGTCATTGGTTCAATAATCAGTTAAAGGTAAAAAAAATATTCAATAAAAATATTTGAATTTTAAAATAATGATATTACATTATTTCGATTGGAAATCGTATATATCTCCTAAATATATAAATTATTTGAAAATTTTAGATATAATTGAATGTTTATAAGAATTTATAGATCCATTATTTTGCCCGGTATGAGATTATCAGAGTCAGATATTTATTATTATTAAGAAAATGGTAGAAATTTATAGATTTGTTCAGCAAAATGAAAATATTTTTTTATAAATTTAAATATCATCTAATTTCTTAAAAAAACATTAATTCTAATATGTCAAAGAAATATAAAAAAATTAAGTAATATAAAAATTCTTTAATTTTAAAGTACATTTAATATGTAAAAACAGATTTTATCAAGATTAAATAAATTGCATTATTATTTTATGTTTATAGAAATGATTGTACAATGTTAAATGTATTATTCAATTATGGTTATTTATATCCAGACTACTTTTGAAGTGTAAATCCTGGAAACTTAAAAACCACTTTTAAAATAATTTATATATTTAAAATAAATGTGTGAAAGGATCAAGTGAGTGCAACACAATGAATTAGTAATAATCTTACTTTATTATATCAACATTAAAATACTTTAGAGATTTAAATAAATTTATTTATACAAAAAAAAAAAAAATATGATGGACAAAATTTTACAATAAAATATTTTACATTAAATTTTCCTTTAAAAGTATTATTGTAAGAGATTGAATATTTTACAGACATAATTTTTGCGTTTAGAATAAATTTTGTACAGAAACATAATTCTATATAATAAATGTAACATTTAATTTTATGTTAAGATGTTTGTTAAGTAAGTGAAAATATATAATAATAATTTATATTTTAACTTGAAACAATTATATTTAAATAACATTTTAAATCACTTTTATAGTGTCAGTTTTATTAATTTTGGGGTGAAAATTTACTTTAAAATCAATGACTCAGAAAAGATTTTTTAGGGTAAATTTTGATCTTTAAATAAATAAATTTTGGTTTATGCAAAACGGAATTTGTGAAGATTAGAGGGAAACATTATAATATTTATGGTTAAAATATAAAAATTTATCAGTTTTTTTTTGCTGTAAAATATGAAAAGTAAATTCATATGTAACTGGTACTCGGACTATAAGTCTCTAAATGATCTGTAAATTTTGAATAAAGGTGTGCAGTGTAAACCATGTACTCATATGTTTCTATAAAATAATTTCAAAACGCATTGTACTATCAAATCATATATTCGTATATTTCTTGTAAGTTTATCATCGTTTGTCAAATTTCTTATACATATAACGTTTCTGATTAAACATAATACTTATAGTGGAGATAGTCTCAATGCCGTTGAATTAAAAAAACAATCAAACTTTTCCGACATACAATATTTTTTTTTATTGATCTCTGTACTATGTCGGTGTTGTCTAGGAGTTTGGTAGTCTGAAAATTCACGCTAGATTTTTTACTACTTTTTCTACAGTGTCTATTTCTAGATCGCTATGTCAAATACAAATTGCGTTTTTAATGTAATCTCTTTCAATTCCGAGTAAGCCCCTTCTTGTAAGCCACTTCCTAAACCTAAAGTATCTTTCTGCAATATAGGATTTTAATATGTCGACAAACTGCTTCGGCAGAAGCATTCTTAGCTCGTGGTTTAATCCTTCGTGACAGACTTTGTCAAAAGCTACATCTAGAGAGATAGCGGAAGAGACTTTTCCTTTCTAGCGCTCTTTCGATAACGTCAGTTAACCTATCTAAGTACTTGATCGATTGTAGAATGTTTGTCCCGGACGCCAAATTGATGGACATAGAATATGATTCCATATAATTTCATATAATATTATTAGAAGTTAGGAGTTCTTGAAAACATTGAATAATTTTAAATTCTTGGAAAATCTTAATAAATCTAACATCTGTAAATAAACAAACCAAAATTTCATTAAACTTTTAATTAAATTCAAAGAATTTTCTACAAAAAAAAAAAAGAATTTATTAATTATATTAATTGCGAGAAAATTTATTATATATATATAAGAATATGTACAAAAACAATCGAATCAGCATTTTAATTAAATTACTTCAATAGAAAAATACATAAATCTAAATAATATTTTACTTAAATTTCCAAAAATTATATTAAATCAAATATTTGTTGTTTTTGTTGTTGTTCAAATTAGTATCCTTTACAAGTTTAAATATTTTCTTTTTTAGGACTAAGAAAATTATTGTAAAAACTCATTAATAAACATATAGTCATTTATCATAAAATTGTTCAAGTTTATATTTTATATATTTTTTATATACGTATGTATAATCCTTCCCAAATATATTTACAAAAAACTCTCTAAAAAGGATATGAATTTTCAGCAGAAGGTCTAAAAAAAAAACGTTTATGTATACGAGAAGAATACGATGACAATTTAGATTCTAGAAAATTTGTATTTTTTCAAAAGTTCAAAAATATTTAAATGTACTCTGTAAAGATATCAAGAAAAAAAATCAATATAATTTGTATTGTGGTGGTGGTTATATTCATATAAAATATAATACAAATACATTAAAAATTAGGCACTAACCGTACATTGAAAATATTTTTTTTTTTTATTTTTATTATTATACTATACATACATGAAAAAATTCATACAATTTTCTATATATACAATGAAAAGCATTTTGATATTTCGAATTTCTTTAAAACTGTTTTCGAATGAATACTTACAACTACAATGACAAGATAAAAGTTTTCAAATGGGGAGTTTTTTTTTTAGGGTGGTAAATATATTTTCCCTTAAAATTTACTATATAACAAAAAAAAATGTGTTCATTAAGTACAACACTGTATGTGAAAGGAATGACACATAAAGGAAAATCCAGTGACGTGCACATTGTATCCAAACAACAATATGTAAAATACGTCAGAGACAAATTATTCATATTCTAGTTGAATTTTTTTATGGGTTTCGTATTTGTGTAAAAGTATGTGTGTAGGGGTAATGTTTTTTTTAAATAGTAGGTATTCATGGGTAGTCATTATTCAGTTGTTTTTGTTTTAGAAAATTTATAGTAAGGGATGAAAAAAGGATTTTTTTCTTGTTGTTGGTTTGTTTTTAGCTATACAAATTTTCTTGTTGTGCGATTGTTAATACTATGCCAACCACACATGTATAAAAAAATTTTGTTAGACAACAACAAAAAATTCTTTACATTTTAAAATTTACTATATAAATAGTTATTTATGGCTAACATATTAAATTGATATTCACCAAGCATCAAGAATTCACCAGGCAATGAATTAATATCCATGAATAGCTTTATAGTTCTGAATTAATATATAGTACCTTACCTTTATATAATATAAATAAACTACAAAAAAAAATATAATATTCAAATATATAATCTGTTTTTCTGTATTGGTGTCCATATTTTATTTTTATTTTTTAAGTTTTTAACTTAATACCTTCTAATCAACGGCAACCACCTAATATCTAACTTCATTATTTTGTATTTTTAAGGGAGGCAATACGATTTTTTTTTTTTTAAATTGGAAACCCTTTTATTTTAGATTTTTGCTTTATGTGTGTTGGTAAAATATGAATAAAATTTTGGAGGATAATGGAGTAGAGTACTTTAGAATAAGTACTTCTGTATATGATGGCCCCTTCTAAACAAACGACAGTTATATTCGATTAGGGACTGTTTTATTTTATTTATAATTTTATTACATTATTTTGTGATTTTATTGAAATTTTAGTTTTGCATGCTAAAAGTATATTTATATGTTAAATATATTGTTAAATTAAATATGTTTAAAACAACTTCAGCCTGGTAAATAGAGTGAAAAAATGCTGTACAATGTAAGCCGTCAATTGTGATTGGGCTAGGTAAAGGGTACACTGCAGACTGAAACTGTCAAACAAGAGAATATAACAGAAACAGATTCGGAAATAAGTCTGTCATCATTATATATACATAATATTTTCATACATATATATGTATTTAGGAATTATTAAAAGCAGAGTTAAGTTTAAAAGAAAGTTATGTGAAACAAGTGATTCCTTTCAAATTGGAAAAGAACAAGCAAAGGAAAATGGAGGATGCTACTCGCTAATATACGGAATAAAACGTGGCCAATAATCAATATCAATGTAACTGTAGAGAATATTGCCGCAACAACAACATATTAAATCAAATAAAATATGGCCTGGTCATATGGCAGCAGATTTAATAGGAATCATCAATCGAAATTGCCTACCTTATCTTCAGTACCCGCGTATTTTGTAGTAAACATATACTAACCATCTAAATTTTTGAATTAATATAACAAAATAATAAATATAATTTAAAAAAATTACTTAAATTATAATTTTTAAATTTTTTATCTTTAATATTGTAAAATTTCCAAAGACTTTGTAAACTTTTATGTGTACTTACCACTTTAATTACTTTTTTATGTACCAGGAACTAAAACAAAATCATAGTCGTAACTTCTGCAAATTTGTAAATGAATATTTTGTAATATTTGATTCCTTTACTGTGCCTTATCACCACCACTGATGTACGTGTAGGTAGGCACGTGTTTTATGATATTCCGTAACAATTTTGATATGTATACAGGGTGGACTATAATTAAGTGATTGATATAATTTGTATTATTGTAATGAAATAGTAAAAACTTCCCGTTAAACTAATTATTGCCTACACTCTTAGCTGATTTTGTGATTTTATTTTTTGAAAAAAAGTTAATTTTTTATACTAACTAAAAAAAATATTCTTCAAATCGATTTTAATTATAATAATTTCGTGTAGCTTAAGTTATGCGGAATTTATTACTCCATCCTGAGTTTCACTCTAAACAAACAGTTTACTTTCCTCATATTATCACCACATAAACTATAAGGATAATTTAAATATATACCCAATAACACCAAAAGTAGTTGTCGTATATAAGTTAAATCATAAGTTACTTATCATTAGATAATATTTGAAGATTAGTTAGAAATCAAAACGAAAGGCTCCGGAAAGCAAAGTACTTTTTTTATACGTTTATCTTAGAATTATGAATACATTCAATTGCCTATTTCGATTTCGGATCCACCCAGTACTTTATACAATTTTCCAATTTTATAAAATTCGTTATTGAATATAGCAAAAAAAAAAAAATAATATCTTTAAAAGAAGAGACAGATATTTTTTTGTTTGTACTCTTGGTAATTTTTTTTTTTATCAATTTTGATATCTTTTCGATCGAAAATATGATTGGAAAAATTCAATTTTAATTTTTTATATATAAATTGCTTTTATATTATTTTAATACACAACATGTTGTTTAATTCGTTTTATATTTTTATTTTATGTTTAGTCCTTGCAGGCATTTCCTGAAATAAAATTGTAATTCACGAGCCAATTACAACACAGTATAATATTTTTTAGCTTGTTAATTCGGATTACCTAGTCAATTTAATATGTAATTACAAAAATCAATTTATTCATTAATTTAAAGATATAAAGTCAAATGATTTAAACATAAAAGCAATTAAAGTTTATTGAAACCAAGCCAATTTGAAAAGATTTAATTTATTTTAAAAAAAATGTGGGTTCTAAACTCTAAATGAAGGTTCAAAATGACGCTATGCTGCAAGCTGTGTTACGCGAATAATTTTTTTTTGTAAAATTTTGGTAATTATTGTGGTAATTTTATTTTCTTTGTCCCATAAAGAAACTCTAGTAAAAAAAAACTTCGAAATTGCGAACCTTTCGCGATAATGCAAACAACACAGAACTTCAAAAAAGAAAATAAATACTTATATGAAACTGACATTGCTCAGCACCAAAAACTGTACGAGAGAGTTTAATAGAATTGATCTTCTAGATCAGCTTTCGCATAGCAAATGGCTTTGCTCCACTCTGTCCACACTAATTTAAATTATGTAAGCAGATTGCTAGCATATAAACAGTTCTTAGCATAACTTTCCCTAGAAAATTATCAATCCACCACTGAACATAATCTTAGATTTTAATTACAAAATAAAATTTATATAATTTTTTTATTTTTAGTACGAAATATTTAACCCTTAAAATCATGACAAAATGCCATAAAAAAAACCCTTGATCAATTCAATAGAGGAGGTCAATTAATCGATAAAAATATCATGAAAACTCAATACCATACTTTCCACAAAAAAAAAAAAATATATAGCGAAAAAACATTTATTTTAGTACGTCCTCACAATGTTATAAAAATATATAAAATTTTGTCCTTTAGAATTAGTATATTCTCAACCCCATTACACTTTTGATAAAAAAAAATCCCCGTTTATGAATCATTCAAACAAATACATTCTAGAAATGGGGTTGAATTGGCGGACGTCGTAGAACAGTACATTAACAAACATATATTTATATCAGATATGTGAACATAAATTTAATAATAGTTTTTTTTTTTTTTAATTTTTGTTTAGATAGTTTTGACTATTGAAAATTCTACTACGTTGTAAGGGTTTTCATTAAACCACGTTTTTTTTTTGTTTCCCAAAAGGATGACTCAAAAATAAAAATATTATATAAAATTAATATTTTTATGAATATTCCGCATTTGTTTTGCGATTAAAATTTCTAAAGCCCTACAGCATAATTTTTTTTTTTTATTAATGACATCATATTCAATTGTAATACAATTTTGTTGGGGGTAGTAAATTCGTAGAGATACCAATTTCGGTAGTAGGAAAAAAATCTATTAAAACTAAATTGTATAGGAGGTAGAAAATAAATTTAAATTTCAATTTATGGTGTGGATTTTTTGTTTTTGTCTAAGGACAATTTAATTTAGTATATGTTTTTGTGCCACTTGATTTCATTTTGAAAATTTAGTCATTTGGGGTCGACAGTAAGGTGAAAACAGAACCTGAATGAAACGTATTTTATTATAGGTATAAAAAATATGTTTAAAAAACGGAAATAAAAAATCAGATATAAGTTTATTTTTTATATGTTTTATTTGAATGAATTTTCTTTCAAATAGGAAATTGAATTATAACACTTTAAAGGGTAATAAAATGTAAAAGAAAAAGATTATAAATTTTTGAGATTTTATTTATATGTATAATTAAATATTTTATTATTTCTTTTTTACAATCCGCGTGATATAAAAAAGGAAGGAAAGTATTGTTCAATAACTAGTAAATTTATTAAACAGATTTTTTTGGGAATCCTTTTTTAACAGTCGAATAGATTAATACTATCGTTTCTATATTATTTTTGACTATATGCAATTTTAGGTCAATTCAAGAAAATAACGTATCGTATTGTGTAATATTTTAGCTTGGCAGTGATTTTTCTAATTGTCGGACCTGTGGATAAATATTTCTTCATAATACTGAACTGCATTATCGAAGAATTATTAAATGAAATATAGTTCAGTAAGATTTTTTATTCAATAATATATTATTAAATTAAATATAATAAATTTGTATCTTAAAAAATGTAAAGCAATGTCCTTGTATAATAAATAATTTATCTGTTGTGGATATTTTTGAAAACATTGCAGGTTAAACGATGAAATATACAAACGTGTACGTTAAACAAAGCCTGTTTGGTAGCTTCAGTGAGTGCTTATTAAAATTCCAACTCATTCCAGAATTATATTTCTTATGGCGAATGCTTTATACCATACAGAAATTGTTTTTGTCGTGTTCTAGTTGATACCTCTGTAATTTGAAGTAGCTAGCTTCAGTTGGTCCTTATTGATATTCCGAATTAAATGAAATACATTGTTCGTATCTTAAAATATCTGAAATTTTGAAAAAAGCAGTAGTTTTTACAAAGCTTTGTTAGTTTCAAATGTTCTTGTAATAACAAATCATATTAGACTACGAGTTATCTGCTCCCCTATAGGCTAACAGTTTTTGTATCTATTTTAAAAATGTATTTAAAATAAATAGAAAAATCAATAATATAATAATTTTCTATAAAAGTTGAAATAGTTAGTTATTTCATATTTTGTTTTATATAATTTATAATTATTTACTTTTTGCTTTTTATATACGTAAATATGTATTAATTAATATCGGAGATGGGATGAATGAAAGTTCAATAATGACCAGCAATATAGGAATTTTTATGATTATTTAATTTTCTATTCATATTTTTTAAATAGTATTCAGAACTAACTTCACTATTAATTTAACGACAAATACAATTATAAATGTAATTTTGAAATTATTATGTTGATTTTTTTTTAATTATAATCCTTTAAACCACTCTTAAATTATTTGGAATTCAATTGACAACTTTAAACATCATAGCCAGAGATACTAAACATTTTTAGACTGGTCAATTTATTAAAATTACACCTAAAATTAAAATATTATATACAACACGAGCAAATTGTATAATAATGTATCTGCTGAATTTGTATTTGTATATTTAAAATTTCTACAAGGCTTTTGTCCATTAAATGTTCTACACATAAATTAGTTTTCTCTTGAAAATGCCATAAACAGAACTCATTATTTTATCATAATGTTAACCAAAAACAAACATCAGCATAATTTTTATATATTTTGTATGTATGTTTTGGATTTATAAAAATTTATATATTTTGAAAATTGTAATTGATATAAAAATTGTTGTAAAATGTTAAGGACTTTTTTTTGCACATGAATATATAGAAAAATTATATATATATAAAAAAAAATCCTTGACATCTTGACCTTAAAGGATATTTTTTCATATAATACATATATTTTGTTATTTGGTTAATTTTGTGTAAATTTCTGCATCAAAAATAATCATAATATATGTATATATTAAAATATGTAAATAAAATATAAATTTTTAATATACATACTTTATAATGTTGTGTATTTGACATAAAACTTTATATAAATTAAACAGCAAATATGTTAAATATAATTGTTTATAAGCTGTGATAATCTGAAATTATTATAAATTCGACTTTAACATCTGCAATTTATCATTGTATAAAAAAAAAGAATAAAAACTATCAGTACAATAATTTTATAAATATTTTTGCAAATTGCATATATTTAGGAATTTGTGTTTTTATTTAATAAAGGTCTCAATATTATATAATAATTATAAGTCGGTTATATCTTGATCCAGGCGTCTGTAATCAACAACTTTATCCTTCACATCTTGAGGAATAAAGAGAAGAAGTATCGGATTTCAAATTGCTAGTATCCAAATTCTATGAACTGTTTTTCTCTGGTGCATACATGTGAAATTATTCCTGATGTAGAGTAGATATAGACTTCAAGGTTTTTCCTACACTTCCTGAGTTCGTTCATTAGATTGTTTTTCAGGGTTCCACATAAGATTTTAGCTTCAATGAATAGCGCAGTTTAGAGTTTGTTATTGATAGTTCATCGTCAAGTGTTAATAAATAAAAATACAAAATACAAAATTTCTCTTTATGTTATTGTACATTATTGTGCTTAACTTATCAGTAAAAACTGATTTTAAAATGAAAAATTCATGATAAATTACGTTCCATATTATTTTACGTAATTTTAAAGATATCTATACTTTTCGTAAATTTAATCAAAAGTGTGTTTTTCCAAAAACATTCTTCAATAAAGATTAACTTTTATTAAATACATTTTTCCGGTCATAGTAATATGTTTGCTTTAGGGTCAAAGTCAACCCTCGCAACAAATAACGCCCAACTTTTTCAACTATTTAATAAAAGTTTGTCGGATTATCAAAACTATTTATGTATGTTTTTTGTTAAAACTATTCTACCTTTGATTCAAAATTGTATACATATAAATTATATCTATAGGATTAAAGTAATATAAATGTGTACCTAAATATAGAGTTACACGATTCGTATAAAATATTTTATAATAAAAAAGTTAATTAAAGTTTTACAACTTTTGCAATTTTAATAAATTTAATTTTTTTTTTTTTAGGTTTATCCAAGTCGTGATATAACAAATATTGTAGAATCATCTCATTATCAAAAAATTGGTGGTTGGTGTCGTCAAGGAGCTTTAAATTCAGCAAAATGTAAAGGTGCTCATCGATGGATCAAACCATTCCGATGTTTGGGTATTATATACATATATATAGATAAAATAAAACCAATTTAATACCATTTTAATTAATATATAAAATTATTGTTCTCTAGAAGGACCATTTCAATCAGATGCTTTACTTGTGCCAGAAGGATGTCTATTTGATCATATTCATAATGCTTCTCGGTGCTGGCCATTTGTAAGATGGAATCAAACTGGTGCAGCTGCTTGTCAAGAACGTGGTATGCAAATGAGAAGTTTTGCTATGCTTTTACCATGTGGAATATCTTTATTTTCTGGAGTTGAATTTGTATGCTGTCCAAAACATTTTAAAGGTAAATATACAATATAAATTTATTATAAAACAAATAGTCTATAAGTTAAATTATTTACAGAAGGTGTTCGAGTTAAGAAAACTGATTTACCTGTTGTTGTACCAGAAGAAATTTTACCATCTCTGGATGATGATGAATCTGATGATTCGCAAGACGAAGAAGATGAAGATATGATGGCTGATGAAGAGACTGCAGATAGTGATGATGATATGATTGCCGATGAAACAGATGATGAAACTGACGATGAAAATGATTATGATTCAACTGAAGATACTGATGCTGATGAACAATCTGATAGCTGGGATTCGATTACAAATCAGAAAGGTGGAGTTGCTGGATCATTAACTGGAACAACATCAACAACAACAACCATAACCACATCTGCATCATCTACAGCAAATCAGATTGCTACTAGTTCTTTGAAATCAACAGACAGTGGTGGTAGTTCAGCTGGTGTTGCACCAATAACATCAACTAGCCAACCAACTGTTGATCCATATTTTACACATTTCGATCCACGTGTTGAACATCAGAGCTACAAAGTAAGTCGCAAAGTAAGTGTTATTTGTGTTTTTGTAAAATTAAAAAGAAAAAGTATTCTAAAAAGGAAGCCCAACAGCGCATCGAAGAGACTCATCGTGAAAAGGTCACCCGTGTCATGAAAGATTGGTCTGATTTAGAAGAAAAATATCAGGATATGAGATTAGCTGACCCAAAAGCAGCATCAACATTTAAACAAAGGATGACTGCCCGTTTCCAGGTATGTAAATAAAAAAAAAGAAAAAAATATAAAATGAAAGATGAAAAAGAACAATTCGAGAGAACAAAAGGACTATATATGGGTGCATGTAAAATTTGTAGAGTCTGATATTTTGACGTTTTACGTGCTAAATATCATAATCGTAATTTTAGATTTCTGTTCAGGCACTCGAAGAGGAAGGTAATGCTGAGAAACATCAATTGGCTGCTATGCATCAACAAAGAGTTTTGGCACATATCAATCAAAGGAAACGTGAAGCAATGACTTGTTATACGCAAGCATTAACTGAGCAGCCACCAAATGTAAGTTAAAGCTTAAATGTTAAATATTAAAATTATCGAAATAATATACAATTTGTATCAATATCAGGCTCATCGTGTCGAAAAATGTCTTCAAAAATTACTTCGAGCTCTACATAAGGATCGTGCTCATGCTCTCGCTCATTATCGACATCTCCTCAATTCTGGCGGTTCAGGTGGTTTAGATGCTGCAGCATCTGAACGTCCACGAACTCTTGAACGACTTATCGATATTGATCGTGCTGTTAATCAATCGATGACAATGTTAAAACGTTATCCTGAACTATCTTCTAAAATTTCTCAATTAATGGATGATTATATTCAAGCATTACGTAGTAAGGATGATATACCAGGATCAATGTTGGGTATGAGTGAAGAAGCTGAATCACAAATATTGGATAAATATCGTATTGAAATTGAACGTAAGGTAAGTGAAAAAGAACGATTACGTTTAGCTGAAAAACAACGTAAGGAACAACGTGCTGCTGAACGTGAAAAATTACGTGAAGAGAAATTACGAATGGAAGCTAAAAAAATTGATATACTTGTTAAAGAGGAACAAGATAAAGAAAAAGAACAAAAAGAAAAAGATGCAGAATCAGCTATAATTGCTAAGAATGTTGAAACTGAATCATCATCTAAAGATCAACAATTTATTGAAGTAACAACCAGGTATATAAAATTTATAATAATTGTGACATTTCATATACCAACTTAAACTATACATATTTAATAGCCCTAAACCAACTCAAACTGTCTTACCTACTGTTGATGATGAAGCTGTACAACGTGCTGTTGAAGATGTAGCTGCAGCTGTTGCTATTGCTCACCAGGAAACTGAACCAAAAATGCAACATGCAATGGCACATGATTTAGGTCACGGAGAAGCTGTAATTAATTATTACTATTATTTATATATGTAAACCCATTATTAATATATATCCCATTCTTTATTTATGTGTAATTTTAGAGCTTCTCGGTTCGTCGAGAAATGTATGGTCCATCAAGCCGAGAAGGACGTAATGTTTATTTCACATTAGCATTTGCTGGTATTGCACTAATGGCAGCTGTATTTGTTGGTGTTGCTGTAGCTAAATGGAGAACAGCACGTTCACCACATTCGCAAGGATTTATTGAAGTTGATCAGGTAACAAAACAAACAAACTTTCTTATATTATTTCATATCAATTTTATTTAATATTTTCTGTTTTTTTTTTTTTGCTAGACTGCTGCTGGTATGCCGGTTACACCAGAAGAACGGCATGTAGCGAATATGCAAATAAATGGCTACGAAAATCCAACATATAAATATTTCGAAGTTAAGGAATAAGCTTAAAAAAAATATAAAAAAATATTTATTTAAAGAATATCTTTAAAAACAGAGATTTATATAACAAAAAAACGTATTTATATATATATATATAAAACTAAATAACAATAATTCACAATTATTTCTTATTATTTTTTATTAATAAAAATAAAATAAACCAAAAAAAAAAACATTTAAATATACATTAGATAAAAAACTATCATAAAAAATACAAAAAGGAATAAATTTAAAATTGCGCGAACAGTACTTTTTTGCATAAAATTAATGATTTAAATAAAAAAATTATTAAAAAAACAAATAAATTGATTTAAAACAAAAAAAGCATAAATTAAGATAATACAAAATAAGGCTAAATAAAAAAATCTAGTTAAAAACTAAAAATATTTAAGCAAAAAATAATATAAAAACAAAAATTATAAATCAAATCTGATGTATATTAATAAAAATAAACTAAATTTTATTATTTATTTTGAAAATAAAACCAAAAAAAAAAACTATTTTTTATTATATAATTAAATAAATTTAAAAGAAAAAAGAACCTTTAAAAAATAGTAATTAAATTAAAAAAAATCATTAATAATTATATTATACATTAGTGGTAATTAATTATTTATAGTTTATGTTTTTATTTTATTTATAAGCATTATTCTTTTATCATTTAAAAATAATTAAGAAATTTTTATTATGAAACCAAAAATTATCACTAAATATTAAAAAAAAAAAAAGATTTTTGTTTTTAAATATTTATTTAGAAAAAAGAAACTCAGTTATTTTTTTTTATGTTAAAATTGTAAGCATAAAATATGTACCCATTAAAAAAAAAAAAAACAATAAATAATTAATAAAATATAGGATAGGCATTAATAATATCCTTGCTGTGAAAGATTTAAGAAAAAAAGAAGTCTTTAAACATTTATATATAAAAAATTTAATTTTATTTAAATTTAATTTTCTAATATTATTTTAATAAGTTACAGATATCGTACATCGGAATTCGAAGCAAAAACTGAAAACGCGAAATATAGAAACTGAAAACGCGAAACAGCATTAAAAATTCAGAATCTATGAAAAAGAAATAATGTTAAATTTCGTAGAAGATATCCAAATTTTCCGAAGATTTAAATATATTTCAAATTTTGTGATCGCATGGCTGGAAAACGGATTTGGTAAATCAAATAAAATTTTGAGACACAAATTTTCGGTTAAATTTTTTAAGTATATTTCGCACATTACCTAGGAGTTAGTCTCAACGCAAGTTATGCAACAATAAGAAAGTACATTAACGCCGTAGTAGGCAGTCTAAGTTTCTTCAAACGAAGACATAATTTACTTTTATAAAAAATTTATAGATTTTAATTGTTAACGTGAGCAACGTTGAACCGCGTCTGTGTTGCTTGCGTTGAGACTAACTGGGCTATTACATTCGTGCATTACAGTATAATTATTGGTCTACAGCTATTGTGTAATGTTAATTCTTTTAAATTATTACTAGAATTTTATTAATTTTCAACTCAGACAAATAAATATAAACCTCACTTCTAAAAAAAAAACAGCCTGTTAACTGCTATATAATAAATCTTTTTAAATAAGCTACCAAAAATTTAACACAAAAACATTTTAAAATAATATTATAATGATAATTAAAAACAATATATTTGGGTAGAAATAATTTGTGTTGTTTTAGAGATGATATATTTGTATAGCTATAATAAAGAACCCTTAAAAAATGCATAATTAAAAAATCAAAATATAAAATTTATAAAAATATATTTGTAAAACATATTTATATTTTATAGCTTATAAAAGTAAAAAAAAAAAAAACTAAAATAAATGAAAAATTTCAATTAAATTTTCTAATTTATTAAACACATATACAAACACAGAACCATTTTCACCATTGACACTCAATTTATATATTCAAAAAAGGACACATTACACAAACACAAAATAAAAATAATTACTGGAAAAAAAAATATAAATTGAAATCCTTAAATTAATTTTAAATCAAATATTGCACAACTTTTTTTTTATAATTTTAATTGCTTTTAATTTTCTATCATTTTCCACTATAAATAATTTTCATTTTTACAGTGATTTTTTTTTGTTTTAATACAAAATCCTTTTTAGATATAAAATGCTGCAAAATAAAAAAAAAAAAATACTAAAAATCTATATATATATATATATATAAATTAAAAACAAAAATAGTAGCATGACGATAAATAAATATATTTAATAATTATATATATAAATAATAAATTAAAAATATATATATATATATAAATAAATGTAAAACATATAAATACATAAATCATATTTTTTGTATAATCCTCTTGCAAAATTGCTTTTTAATTTTTTTGTAAAATGTTTGTTTTTGTTTTTTTTTTTAAAAAAAAAAAAAAAGAAAAAACTTTAACATTAACTAATGTGAAAAAAATTAATTAAATAATTTTATATATAAAAATCTAATAAATGCTTAATTTTTAACTACATCTCGAAATTAATAGAACAAAAAAAAATTATAATTATATTCTCATAACAACATTTCAATATGATTCTTAAAAGTTTAAATCTGTCAGAAAATATCCGTGGCATCTGGCATTCGTTTCTTTTGTAAGATGTTAAAATAATCATGAAAGTTCTCTAACTAAACTCTAAAGAAAATATGTCTTAATAATGGAAGATCTCTTTTTAGTACATGTCTAAATAATTTTTCAGTTGGTCATTATGGAACATTATGGAACAAACCATTCTAGTAATCTGTCAAAAAATAATAATTTTGATTTGGATGTGAAATGTACACCAGCAAAACTTTAAGCTTTTAGCATTTCCAGGTCAAAATAATCATTTTCCAAATAAAAATAGTCTTTCTCCAAATAAAAACAGTCTCAGTTTATTTATAATATTATTCTTTTTATATATAATTTATATTTTTATTTTATATTACATTATAAAGGCATTCTTATCCTTTTGCTTATAAACATTGATAAACATTTTGTCGATATAACAAATCAAATGAATATTTTGATTTGGAAAAAGACTATTTTGATTGGAAAATGACTAAGTTTAATTGGAAAATGACTATTTTGACCTGGAAATGCTATAACACAAATACCGATGAAAATTGAAGTGAAAAGATTAGACAATTATTAATATGGTATACAAGAACAAGCAATGAGCTATACTAAACGAACTAATGGAACCATAAAAAAACCAGATAATAATGTAGGAATCACCATTCCGATGATGACGATAAAAATTAATAAATTCGGTTTTTTCTACACTTTCCTGGTACTATAACCTCAAACTGTAATTTTGGTATAATCCAAAAAACAATTTTGTCATGTTATTTCAAATATATAGTAAATGGAATTTCTATATACTTTAGTAGTTCATAATTCTAAATTTTGAAATTCATAAGATAGTAAGAGGAATCATTGTATTAATTACTTTATATTTGCAAAAGGACGAAGTGATTTAAGAAATGTTGCTATGATAAAAATAAAATTTACACATCAAGAACAGTAACACATAAAACTAATATGCAAAACAGTGAATATTTATGTTTAAAACTATATATATATAATTAAGTAAATTAAATAAATGTACATGTAGATACGCAAAATATAATAATCAAATATATTAAAGTAAAATAATTTATATAATAAAAGAAAAATTGTATTTGTTTAAAAAAAATAAAAAATAATAATTTAGCTAAAAATATTAATTTTTGAAATATATTTAACAAATTTAAGCTTTTATAATTTTCAATCATTTTTATTTATTTACGTATATCAAATTTATTACATTTGATAATAAAATCTTCAAAAAATAACATTAAAACAATCACAAAAACAAAATTAAATAATTATATTGGTTTTTTCATATTTGGAAAATATGTATTATAACATTTTAACCAAAAATTTTAATTCATTAACATAGAACATGAAATCCAATGACGATTTTTTTCCATTTAAACAAAAAACCAACCACAATTCAGTCGTATAAAGGCCGAATTCTAATAGACTTGCAGAAACTAATTATTATAACTAATTATAATGTTACTTAACAATGACTTTTGTTAAACTAGAGAAAACTTTCTAAAACTTTTCGTTAACATTGACAGAGCTAAACATAACTTACAAACTTATGAACTTTTCAACTTTTTACATGATAAACATTTGATAGATTCATAGGTCTGTCTATTCACTTCTTCAGTTTTGTTAATTTACCGAAGACTAAAGGGTAAAATTTAAGTCTTTTAAGTCTATTAAAATTCAGTCTTTAATTTAATCTTAAAAAAACATACAAAAAAAAATCAACATAACAAAGAAAACAAACAAAATTTAAATATAAAATAAAAAAAAAAAGTATTGTTCATTATTTTTATATATAAAATAAATTTAAATAAAAAACTAAAAATATAAATAATTCGAAAAAGTGTAGTTAAAAAAAAAAAAGAGAAAAAACAAAAACAAATAAATTAATTAAAACCAAAATAAAATTGAATAAAATAAAAATAAAAAATTAATTATATAGAAATTTACAATGCTGCCCTCCAAAAATAAAAAATAAAATATTTTTTTTGATCCTTTATTTTAGAGACAAACACAAAAATCTTATCACAAAATTTTATGTAGAAAATTATTGTGTTTTTATGTATAAAATTCAAAAAAAAAAAAAATAATTTTAAAAATTACAAAATGGAAATTTTTATGTCGAGCTAAAAAATCAACAAAATTGTAAAAAATAAAAATATTATACAATTTTATTTTATATTTATTTTGTAGTAGATTTTTGTCACTTGTCATATAAAATTATAATTATTATAATAAATAAAAACCAAATAAATAAAATTTTTGCTTGAATGCGTGCGCTTTTTAATATTTAATAATAAATTTATGTTTTTTATTTTTTTATGTTATTCTATTTAAATATTTTATATTTCTTTATATTTTTTGCTTAAAGTTAAAATTATATAAAAATTGTGTAAATTCAAACAAAATAACCAATAAATTAATATAAAACATTCCAAAAAAAAAAAAACAATTAAGTGAAACTGTCATTCCTTTTTGATAGTGATCTTTTTGTAGAGGATTTTGATAGAAAAAGGATAACATTAATTTGTTGTTTTTTTTTTCATGTAGGAATTAAGAATTTTTGAGAACACTTTTTTAACTGCTTTTGCATTTTTGTATTTTGAAAATAAATATAAAATTAAATATATTTATATATATATATAAAAAATTAATTGGTTTGAAATAAATTTTCCTCTAAAATTTAATAATTTGTTTTTAAGCAATTTAAAATCAATAACTTTTGAAATATAAGATATTATATCTAGAGATTAAATGGGATTTTATTTTCGTAAATGTCGTAGTAAAAGAAATATTCCAAACAATGTCATTATCATCCCTTATTTGAATTTGTCATAATTTTTATATTTGTTTTGGGCTAAAGATGGAAATTAATTTATTGATTAACTTCTAATATAAAAAATATTGTTAAACTGATTTCAAATCTGAATTAATTATTTACAAACTCGTAAATTAATCAGAAATAAATAAATAATTGGTGATATTATAAATTTAAAAGAGTTAATTACCATCAATAATAAAAAAAAGTACGTATATCCGTTTTGGTAATTTGGAGAAATTTAACTTTTACATTTTTCATCTGTTCCATCTAATAATATAAAATTTGCATAAATTCTCGCTAGTTTTCACGTCTAATCAATTGCATACTTTGAAATATAATGCGTTATTGGAGAAAATGGACATATGTCTTTTTTACTTTCCGCTGGGCGGAAATTGTTGAAATTTTTTGAATATTAATTGGCAAAAAAGTCATAAAAACCAGAAAGTATTGTAATACAAAGCAAAAAAAAATGTTAATTTACGCATTTAGAGCCTCTTTACACTAAAAGATTTTTCATACGACCAGTATAAATTTATACTATTCGTCTGGAAAATCTTTTAGTGTAAAGAGGTTCTTATGGAAAATGGTTAGGAACTTTTCTGGTTCGGAATGGTAAATATGATATTTCTTGTCATATGTGCCTAGTAAACATCACAATTTTGATGCATGTATGACGGGACTATTAAACTTGGTACATACAAAATGTCCTTTACCAAAAATTTCAAATTTTGGTGCTTCTTTTTCTTTCCTTAGTACAGCGGAGTAAGTACAATTTCCTTCTCCAAAGTATCAAACATCCTTTTAAATCTAAACAATTAACATTCGTTAATTATTGTTTTTTAAAGTAATTTCCATTTTCAGTCAAAAATAAAAAAGTAATCATATAATTTTTAATGAGAGAATTTAAATAAAAAATGCTTCTTGCCTGCTTTTTATACAAAACTATCTCTCTTTAACTTATAGCAATTACCTCTAGTAGAGTAGTAGACCTACCAAAAATATTATATATCTCTCTCTCTCTATAATAATCATACATTAATTGATCTCTTTCTCTATAAAAATATTTCTCCACATCTTCATTTTTATACGAAGAAATAATGAGAAAAATTAAATATGAGCAAACATAAAAAACTCATAAAATAATAAGAATGAAAATATAAAATAAAAAATTAGTGAAAATAAAAAAAAAAGAAATTTAGAAATTTATCATTAAAAAAATAAAAATTAAAAAAAAAATATATTATTGACTTTAAGAAACGAGAAATTCGAATATTAAGTATTTATTAATTAAAAAAAAAAAATTACTTTAAAAATAATTGAAAAAAAGTGAAGAAGAAAAAATATATTAAATTAAAAAAAATTCGTCCTTTAATATTTAAAAAAAAAATAATATTAATTTTTTTTTCTGTTAATTTATATGATTTTAAGCACAACTTTCTTAATTTAATTTTTTTCGAATAAATGTAAAACATAACAAGAAAAACAAACAAATTTTTTTTATAATTAAAAATAAATAAATAATAATTAAAATAAAAACATAATAATAAAATTTAGTCCATAAAAAAAGAAAAATGTTGAAAAAAAAAATATATTTTATTTATTTCATTAATTTTCCCAAAAATTAATTTAAAAAATAAATTCATAATAATAAAAAAAAAGAAGAAAATTCACACAATTTTTATAAATAACAAACAATATTGAACTACTAAATAATAAATTATTATAAAAATATTTTTTAAGTTTATATTAATTTTGTTTAATTTTTAAAAGTTAAAAAAAAAATACCAAAAAATAAAAATAAAAATAATTTAGAATTTGTGTTTTAAGCGCATTGCTTTTCATATATAAATATTTGAAAAACAAACAACAAAAATATTATACAGCAAAAATTAACAAATAAAAAACATATGAAAAATTTATTATGTATAAAAAAAAAAAATTAAGGCAAATAAAAAACAAATATAAAATTTAAATTTAATAAATCTGTGCTTACAAGAGCAGTAAAATAATAATTTATTAATAAAAAAGACAACCAGAATTAAGTATAAAAACATGCATTATAAAATATTATATTATTTTTGTCCATTATTAAAAAAAGATGCAAATAAAATGAATTAAAACAAAAAAATATGATTAAGATAAATTTAAAAATAAAAAAAAGAAGAAGCAAACATAAATGAGAAAATTGAATGAAACTATAAATGGTAAACAAAAAAAAACAAACCTATGTAATGATGTTATTAAAACATATTTTTTTTTTGGAAAATAAAGATAAGAAATCTTAAATATTGCTGGCACGATACTTTAAACTTATGTATATACTTAAACGTTTTAACTTTACAAAGTCCTGAATCCTTCCTGCAACAGCCCAAGAATGTTTTCTAAATGGTATAGTGTGAGTTTGGAAGTTGGGTGAGTGCATTTAGAATACGAAATGTAGTAAGCGTAGCCAAAGAAAAGTGTCCTTCTTTCAACTCATTCTAAAGCTAGGGTTTCTATAATATTAATATGTATACTTTATAGATTTAAAATTGATATTTTAATATTCCTGTGTTAACGTTCTACTAGATTTATGTATATATGATAGTTATATGAGCTTGTTGAATGTTATTTCTCTATTATGATGATAAGATAGATCTAAATCATTCAGTCAGTCTGCAATAAATTTTGAACTATACAATTTGTTACGCGTTAAGTTGAAAATAGTTACGCGTTACGCATTAAGCTAAAATGTTAGTTTGTACATTTTTAATGACTGTCTGAATTTTGTCATTCATAGCTCAGTGAAATAAGATCATATTTATGATATAGCTAAATCATGCGAAAGAATCTTAGATATCCAAGAACCTATAAAAAAAATCATTTCAATTTTAAAGCCTTTTGATTTTAGATCATATGCTTATAATTATAATTCTTAAGGTGGAATCATTTTTTCGTCACATTTAAGTCGAACTGATTTAACATTGAACATAGAAAAATTAATAGTCTAGTCTAACCTCAGTGTCAACGTTGAAGATATTGTATTTAACTTATTTAACATTTGGGTAGTTTTGCGTCTAGATAGTCAAGATAAATGATGATTTAATTGAAAAATCTTAATTGATAACAATAAATATATAAAAATAAATCGTAATTAATATAAATATATATGTTTAATCACTTGCTTTGATAATCTTATATTAATCTGCGATACTAAACCTTCTTTTTTACATTTTAATGCGTTTAATCGCTTAATTAAAATTATTTTTTAGTTTAAATGAAAAGATTTTTATTTAATAGAAAATATATATTATATTTTTGGATAATATTAATATCAATTGAGTTATATGCTTCTTTATGTTAATGTAAGATTTATGTATGTTTACGACATTTACATGATAAACCTCTTTTAATGTTTTTAGTACTTAATAACTTTTGTTAGCACCTAAAAGTATGCGAAATTAACTTCCAAGAAATATAGCTATATGTACAGGATGGGCCGAAAGTCATTGAAGGTTTTGTCTTTTTTATAACTTTATTAATTTTCCGGACAGATGAAAAAGGTAAGGAAAGCTTAAATAGTCGTAAAAATTATCAATATTATATTAACATTGATCATTTGATTTAGTATCTGTATGTTACGTAATGTTGTACAGTGACCATTTTGATTTTAACAGTCAAATGTTATGGACAATTGATTATTTTATAATTAATGTGTTTAAAAAATATACAATACGAAATTTTAAATACTGATCAATAATACACAGTCCAGAATACGTTTTTCAACTTTATGGATACGATCAATTCGCATATTTATCTAGTACACTTGTTAAAGATAATACTTATTAGTTGTATTAATCTCACAAGTATTATGGATCACAACATTACATCGCACAGAAAATGGAGCAAAATAACAGAAATATCAAATTGTAGAAAATTTACGTGTTCTTATATACAATTAGTTAGAATATAATGATTCTAAAAAAATATATTTTTTTAAATGTTATAAATTATTTTATTTTGATTCTGCTTTTATAATGCAATTTAATTTGAATATTTATTGATAATAATTATTCATAACACGCAAACTTTATGATAATTTCGATATATTTTAGTATTCATCATAGAGTTATGCTTTTATATTCAAACTTTTATTTTAATTTCAGATTATACAATTATTCTTTATACTAAGTTACACGGATGAATAATCTCAGGTATAAATTATATTTATTTGTAAAGAGTAAATATTATTTAAATTTCTGAATTGGTTATAACATTATTTATCTAATTTTTTTGTATACTTTGGTTAAAAATTAAAGTGATACTAATACTACTAATAGATATTCAAGATTTTAACTTATGTTTTATAAAAAAGTAAAATTGGAAATTAACTTTTACGCACATTCACCAATTTTTACACAGTGATACGCAATTTTGCCCCACTTACTTGTATTCAATACTAATCAAAACCGAAAATATAGGAAAATTACATGAATTTTCAATTATTACTAAAATTATGTATAATTTTTAAAATAAACTGACTAGAAATATTTTTGATCCCACCAACCAACCAATCTGAATTATTACACTGTATTGAGTGTACAGTGTAATAACTACACTGTAGTCATATATGCAATTTATGGTATGGGTACATTGATAATTTCAATTGATACGTATACTTGTAATATTTGTATGTATTTTATATATTTTATTTATAATTTAATGATTTTTTCTTTTGCACGTATAAAAATTTTCATACTTTTCAGTTCTTTTACATATTTACAACAGTGAAGACTGAAAAAAATGATTGTTGTCACTACATCACTTAAAAAAATATAAAAATAAAACCGCTTTCACCACCAAATTAACACACAAGAAAAGTTAAAATATCTAAAGAAAAAAGAGTTGAAATTGAAACTGAAAGTGAATTCAGTTCAGATTCAATTTTATATAGAGATACTTTTAATATTATGTCAGATATTATATTTTAAGTAATAATTTTCAATCAAAGTGTTAAATAATGTATGAAATTTTAAAGATTATTTAATTTTTTTTCTAATGTACTTTATTGTTGTTGTTTTTGAATTGTAATTTCATTTTTATTTATAGAATATTAATATAAAAAATGTGTATTAAAATTGGTAAATAATTTATTTTTTTTGAATATAAGTAATAATACAAAAATTTAAATGTTTAGGGAATTTTTAAGTGATTTATAGTTTTAATTTATTTTGTGGTAACAATCCTAATCGAAATGTGTTTATACTTGGAGATGTGATTAACTAAAAAGAAATTTATCTACTGACAAATCAACTATTTATAATAAATTGAATATTCAAAAATTTGAATTTTCAAAGCTTAAAGCTTCCGCAAAATGCTAAAATGAAGGAAGAAATAACCCATTAAAATAAAATATGCAAAAAAAATTATTTGTTTATCTTTATGATTACCTAATAATTTTGTGGTATATTAAGAAGATTATGATCTTTGTTTATATATTTTTATGTCTTCATTTATTAGACATACCACATACTTTTGTTTTGTAAATTTTGCGATTTAATGGGCCTTAAGTTACAGTTAACTACAGCACATCATTATTAAAATTGAAATGTTAAACGATTTTTTCATATTATATGAAAAATGCTGTTAATTGATCCCTTATAAATTGAAATTTAAAAATGGTTTACTATGTTATTTGATGAGTTTTTTTTTTAAATTTATAATTTATAATATTATAATTTCTTTCATTATTTAGAAAATTTATTTTAAAACTATATTCACTGTTTTTAAAACAATCTGTGCCACTGTACGAGTAGACCTTGAATTGTTTCGAAATATTTAGATATTTTATTTTAATATTTACAAAGTTGACATAGTTTTTTTTTTATGTTGAATTTCACTTTTTGATGGAAAAATATTTGTTTTTTTAATTAACTGATCTTAAAAAATTAATTATCATAAATATGTATTTTAATTTTTAAAATACATATTTGTTGATAATCGAATTATACATAGAAACTGTTGAAAAACTAACTTTTTTCAACAGAAACAGAATCAGAAATTTCAAATTTGTAATACGGTAGTAGTTTTTAAATTAAATACAATTTATATTATTTATTCTCATTAAATTAATTTTATTTTATATTCTAAGGAGACCATTATGTCAAAGTTCTTTTAAATGAAGGAAAAAATATACCAGTAGACACAGAAATTGATCCTGAAAAAATTACGTTTCCAACATGGTATGATGAGAAACTTTTCAAAAAGTAAGTTATATTGTGTTATACTAATCAAAAATAATCAATTAACAATAATTAAAAACTTTATATTGAAGGGGTCAAAAATATTATACCCGTAATATATTCTCAATGTTTGTTGGTATGTTGTGTGGCCTAATAGCAGTTTTAGCAGTACCATCAATATTGAATGTATTAGTTTGTACCGGTAAATCATCAACATCAGCAACAGCATACCGTCGTTACATTCGTACAATTTTCCATGTATTCACATGGAATTGGTTTAGTTTTGATTCAACAGGTGGAGGAAAATCGTCTGAATCAAGAGCATGGAAAAGTTTAATTGCAGTACGTAAAATACATTTAAATTCATCGAAATTTTGTGCGGGTGCAAAAAATTTAATAATTTCACAAAGAGATATGGCATTAACACAATTTGGTTTTATGGGATTTATAACATTAAGAGGAAACTTATTGGGGCATAATATTGAAAATGAAGAATTTCTAGAAGCAACAACACATTTTTGGCGTGTCATTGGTTATATATTAGGTATCAAAGATGAATATAATTTGTGTACAGAAAATTGGATTACAACAAAACAAAGATTAGAATCTGTAATGGAAACTGTTTATCGGCCAGCTTTAACAACAGTTAATAATGAATTTATGGAAATGACAACAGCATTGCTCGATGGATTATGGAGTTTTAATCCCTTTTTATCTGTTGATACATATTTATATTTTACAAGACGATTGGCTGGTTGTAATGGTTATGAATATTTAAAATCAGATTATAAAAGTGAAGAGGATGAGGTTAATGGTAATAAGTTATATAGAAATATGAAATTATATAGCCGTTTTACATTGTATATGTTGATACAGACTTTACAAACATTATATAAATATAAAATATTTAAATGGTATTTTGATTCACAAATATATTTATCATTATTTTTAATATATTGGTTTCCATTTTTGGCATTTCATCGATTTGGTTTTCGTCAAAGTTATGTGCGAATTTTAAAGAAATAACATATTTTAAATAAAATATATATTTAAAAACAGTTGCATTGTAAATAGAGACATTTGTATTAATTGTATACCATTTTGCGGTTATTTATTATATAAAATAAATATTTAATAAAAAGTTATTTAATAAAGTATTTATATTGAATTTTTTTAACCATTATAATATTAGTATTTTTGTTCTAGACAGAATGAATTGCTGTAGAAACAAATTAAAGCTGTGTAATTTAATTTTTAATAAAAAATATTTTAAGTGTAAACTTAAAATTTCAGGAAATAATTTTCAGGCATTGGTTAACTGTTAAATACATTTAAACAATTTAATCAGAATATTCACACTGTAGAGATACCCGAAAAATGGGCAGTAGTTACATATATAATTTTACTATAATGAAAAGGCAATAAATTTTCGTTACGTGTATTTATAAATTAACGAATATGTTTATCAACTGGATACAAATCCACTTATTGAAAAAACAGCTTTTCGTATAGGTTTTGTTCTACAATGGATCACTTACAACAAACCAAATCAAAAAAAAATGTAACGAATATCAGATCAAACTGTATATTGCCTTTATAGATTTTGCTAAACATTTTGATTCGGTTGAATATTAATTTATATGGAAAGCTTTACTTAATCAAGGCGTTCATCCTAAATGGATACATTTATTTAAGAAAATATACGATAATAGTAAATCATGACCGAGACCCACTATCACCTTAATTTGTAAATATATGAAATTGAACTGGATTCACAGATATTATGTAAAGAGCGGAAAAACTAAAATGGGATTGAACAGAGTATATCATAAGAATGCAAGATGATAGATGGACGAAAAAACCACCGGATAAATACCATTAGATGAAAGAATTAGGTCGCTAGCAAAAGAAATAGATGGATGAACTGTCAATTTTGAACAATATTCGTTTAGAACACTTAATAATAGAACTAGATGGAAAAACATGGGAGAAGCTTTGCCCTATTTTAATTTTTAAATTTAAATTAAACTGAATTAAAATTAACTGAATAAAAATGTAATTGAGAAAATTATTTTACTGAATAAAAATGTAACAGAATAGCAGTAGCAGCTAGCTAATAACCTAATAACTTATAACAATAATAAACATTATAAATGGATTCCTTCATATTATTATATGTATAGATATTGCATATATTTAGGTGTTGATAAATGTTGAGTAATTTAAATATATTTAGCAAGCAAAACATTCACTAGCTCACCGTATTTCCTTCAAATTCGAAAAAAAAAAAATATACGAAACAGCACATTAATTTAAAGATTAATTTAAACGTTACTTTATTTTATTTAAAATGCGTATATATGTATAAATTGAAATACGGTATATCTTAAATTTAAATTGTGTAATTAAATTATGTTGTATTAATTTTAGACTAATTCATTTCCTTTCCTGACATGAATAATGTACAATTTCACCATTTGGATAACGTACAAATGCTGATTGATTAGTAAAACGTTTCTTACACACCGGACAAACAGTATATTCTGTAATTACAAAATTCTTCGATTCAAGTCGCATTCGTTGTTCTTGTAATTGTAAATCTTCAGCATATAATAATCCTTTAAGAACTTGATTTCGTCGTCTACGTTCCATTTGTGTTCGTAATGCTGTTTCTAAGAATTTTTTTAATTTTACTACTGGAATATCATCTGGTAAATATTGTAATACTAAAGCTGGATCAATTTTTTTAGCATATTTATCAAGTAATTCTACAACCGTATCAATATTTGGTTCCAAACAATTCTTATGCAATGCTACACCTGTGTATGGTGGTGAAGTTGGTGGTGTTAATATTGTTTGAATCAAAACTGCAAAAATATTTGAATCTTCGGGATATAATTTTTCACAATATTCTTTAGCTTTTTCAATATCACCCAAAATTTGTATATAAATTGCCAAAACTTTTTCATGTTTCTTAAGTTTGCCTAAAATAATTGCACGTTCTTCAAATAATTCGGATGTTGGGAAATCTTGAAGAGCTACTTCAGGTGCATAACGATCAGAATTTCTCAATAGCTTTACCAGCTTCTGACGTGAATTTTTAAGAATTTCTGATTTTTTCCTTAAAAAAAAACAGACAATATAATTTATAAATTGAAAGAAATAGTATTTTATAACTTGTTTACTCACTTTGTTTCATTATCGGCAGTAACATCCTCAAAAGGTTTTATTTCAATCATTAAATTCTGTACTTTTTCCCTATATTGCTGTATTAATATATTATGGAACATTGGTTTTGGTTCTTTCCATACGTGTATAATATGTTCTAAATATGGTATTACCAAATTCTTGTGACTCTTTAATAAATAATCTAAAACTTCAGCTCTTGGTAAATTTTCTACTTCAATAAAATCATCAGTGAAAATTTTTAATCCATCTTCTGGATGCTTTTTCAATACCCAATCCGAAAAATCAAATATTAAATGTTTATGTTCTTTGCCTAAATGTTGTAAATATTGAATTGTACGTTCATGTCCATGAAGACTAGAACCAGCCATTGTTGCTTGTTTTTGTAATAATTCCAGAGCACGTTTATGTTTACCATTTGTTTGATATAAAATTATCAATTCACTATATTTTTTATGTTTCTTCAAAGTTATTTCCGATTCTTCCAGATTACAGTGATTCAATCGTAGTAATGGTGCTACTAGAGAATCATTTGTCTACAACAAAATAATAATTTAATATATGTATTATAATTAAAATAAAATCATAAATTCAAACTTTTACTTGTAAATAACATTTCAATAAGCTTGTATCGATTATTGATAATAATTCACTAGCTTTAGCTGATTTATTTAATTCTTTAGATTTTTGAATTTCTCTTTGACGTGCTTCCGCTAAAAAATCCTGTAATGCTAATAGAGCATTTTCAAGTTCTTTATCTTCTAAAATTGGCATTGTTGCAGCAAACATTTCAACATGTGATGGTGATTTTTGATGATCTTGTGGTATAAGAATAGGAAATAAACGAATTACATCAACAGCATCTGTTTGCAGTTTTGTAAATTCATGCATTGCTTCGGGAAATTGTTTATTAGCAAATAATTCTTTACCGAAACGTGTCTGAATTTCTCTAATTATTTCATTTTTTTCTTCAATTGGTTCTTCAGAAATGTTCTACAAAATGACAAAAATATAAAGTATATAAAGGGAAATATTTATTGTCAGTAAAAAAGGCAATTTTTGCAAATTTAATTACTCTATTTGTTAAAGCAATTTGGTTATGGCAAAGAGTAATTATACTGAAAATAGCTAATTATACTAATTTCTAATATTTCTTACAGTCAACTCAATTGCCAATTGAAAACGTTTCTCTTGTAAAAGACTTAATCTTTGTTTTTGGATGTCAACAGCTTGAATGTACCATAATTCGGAAAAAGCAGCAGCAAATAATGAACCCTTTGATGACCGAACAATATATCGTGCTTTACCTAATTCTGGTATTGTTTGAACCAAAGTATCTTTATTTATACCGTTTGTATCTAAACATCGAATTTCTACACAGTTTGCAGTACGACCAATTGCATATGGATCATCCCAAACTAGAAAATTTTGTTATTTTTAAATAAAGTTTATAAATTAATATATTTATTACCTAAATCTAATACAGATTGTGTCCATGTTAATGGTTTCAATTGTTTTGGACCATCTGGACTTCCCAGAACAGCTAATTTCTCTGGTGTTTGTTTTGAAGCTTTTTCTTTAATTTCTTTTTTAATTAAATCTTTTGAATCGATAGCAACAACATATTCATCTTTAGCCAAACCAAAAATATGATTTCTTAAAATACAAATACAGGGATCCTGGCTATGGGATGAAGATGTTACAACTAAATCATGTTTTTTTGGTTCGTCAGATATCTAAAAAAGCAGAAAAAATTAACAAGCTAAAAAAATATTACTGAACAATTAATAATATAAATTTTTCTTACATCATATAAAACATATTCGTCTTTAAATCCAACACAAATAACATCATCCACCCATGACAGTGCTTTTGGTATATCTTTTAATTCAATGTTCACATTAAGTTCTAAAAGTTTATCATGCTTCCAATACCAAAATTGTAATTTCCGTTTGATTGCAACACAAATTCTTATCACTGTTATTATCTCACCGGTCAATGATTGTGAACTCTAAAGATATAGCATATAGGTACATATTTTAAGATTTTCATATTTAGAAATTTTACCTTGACATCCATACAAAATATACTAGCACCTTTTGTCTGAATCGCACTATAAATTAATGAGAAATTTATTCGATTCATATCACTAACATTAATAATACCATCCGATAAACTAAATAATAAAGATTCCTCTGGAACAACTTCAATTTGTACAATTGCCTTTTTACTAAAATTTTTATCAAATTTTAGTAATTGTAATTCCATTTTATTATCAACTTCATTTTTATTGACAGAATACATCAATAATTGTCCAGTTCTGGTACCAAGGATAACATTATTGTCTGAAAAATTATAGTACGAATTTGTATATTTTTTATGGGTGTTCTTTCATGCTTACCATATGCAGTAATTGATTCAATTGAAACGGATAGTTTCGAGAGTGCATGGACAGTATAAGCCTCATGCATTTTGCTGGTAAATTATGGTAAAACAATTGTTTATACACAATTTCTTTTTTAATAAATTAATATTGGAAATTTTAGTGACTATGAATGAAAATGTATGAGAGATCCCTTGTAAATTGTAAAATAAATGAATAATGAAATGTCAAAATTGTTGAATTAAATATTTTTATTAGCTGATGTGGTGAAAATAGATTTTGGTATGGTGTAATTGTCAATATTATGATTGTGAACTGTGATATCTTGATAGTAAAATAAAAAATCCTACAGTGGTAGATATAATTAGTGGTCTAAGACGCAAACCATTTTTATTTACATTTACTACGAATTCGATTTTTCAATTTTGCTAGTTACTTATATAAATTTAATATGGTATTATTAAAATTAAAACATATGATAATTTTTAGCTTTTTGACCATAGATTTACATATATTACAGATTATTTTGTTTTAGTTAAGTTTAAATTAAACTGTGTACGTTGTAAGATTAGTAAATTTACAGGATGGCGCGAAAATTGTTGTTGGATTTTCAATATTTGTAGTATATTTAGAAAAATACTTTACTTGAATCCTCAAAATAAAACTTTATATTTTAGTACAAATTTTGTAATAATAACTGAGTTATTAAGATGTTTTCCTTTTAAAAGTATACAATCAACTAAACATGTTTTTGGAAAGTAGGTTAACATAAGCTTAAATAGGAAGGAAAAATCCTACATGTTGTAGGATTTTTCCTTCCTTATATTGAATGTATACCTCCAAATACTATATTTTCAATACTTTCGATTTGATATTATATTTAATCTTACCATTTTCAAATATTTTATTTGAAATATAACTTTTTGGTAGTTAGGTAATCAATTATATATAAAAAAAAACATTTCTTTTCGAAAAGGTAAGTTTTAATGTTTTTGTAGATTTAAAAAACGAAGTATAATTTTTTGGGGAATTGATGAAGAGAATGAAAATGAAACTATAATTTCTTTCTCAGTTGAGAGTACGACAACGACAACTGCTGTCCCTGTTAATAATTTTATGCATTCATCTTCAAATTAAAAAAATGCATATTTACATAAGTAATTAACCATCAATGATTTTTTGGTATATCTAGGTATTGATGTATATAAAATGAGTGGAAATAAAATTATCTATACTACAATATGTGTTCAAATCCATATTAAATTAGATAGAATTTAAACAACAACTGTTTCGCACTCCTCAACTAATGCCAAGGAACATTCACCTACCCATTGGGTTAGGCTCAGATGGTTGAAAAAAATCTTTAATTGCTTAGCACAAGCACATAATAGATAAATTATAATTATTATTATTAAATATCATAAAACAATTAAATAAATATATATACAAAAAAGAAAAGAATTTAAGCGTATGAAATCATATTTAACTAATATTTAAAATTATTATAACAATAAAAACTACTAGAAAATTAATAAAAATTATCAATAAAATAAATACTACTAAAAAATTAATAAAATTTAACAATAAAATAAGAAAAAAGAAAATTACTATGTAACAAAAAATTCACAATAGATGTCCACCAAGAATTATTGTAAAATCGCGTATAATCTCTTTTTTAAAACATGTTTTTGAATATTGAAGTCAAAATCAAGACCGAATTCATTAGCATTTCTCAACATTCTGCCGATGGGTTCATTCATACCATAAGAAGTACGATGGAATTCAGTAGAAAATGTACCCATGGTTCGCAGAGGTCTTATATTTACTCGTAAATTTAATCTATTTAAAATGTAGGACGAGGAATATTCACCTTGGAGTACCTGGTGAATGAACACTACATCTGCTACCAATCGTCTTTTTTCTAATGTTTGTAAATATAAAATGTTCAAGCGATTACAATAGTTAGAAACATTATTAGTGTAAGATAAATATTCATCTGGAATAGCTCTTAATGCGAATTTTGCAAATTTGCGTTGAACCATTTCAAGCCTACCTACATCACATGCATAATGGGGTGACCAAACTTGACAAGCATACTCTAATACCGGACGGACCAGGCTGTTGAATAAGGATCTGGTAACACAAGGGTCATCAAATTCCTTAGCCCAACGTTTCATAAATCCTAACATTGAATTTGCTTTATTAATTATATAATTAATGTGAAATTTAAAGTTAAGCTGGACGTCACAGTAAACACCAAGATCTTTCACCACAGTTACTCTAGGAATACTTATATCATTTAAATAATAACAATTTGTACTTGGGATCTTTTTCCTTGAAAATGTAATGAGTTGGCATTTATTTACGTTAAGATCTAGGTTATTCTTTTTGCACCAAGTAGAAAAGTTATTAAGATCGATTTGTAATTCTAATATATCACTCCTGGATCTAATATTTTTGTATATTTTCATGTCATCCGCATATATATTTACATTACTACGATGTATTATATTCACAACATCATTTATACTAAAGACAAAAATTAGAGGTCCTAAATGGCTTCCTTGTGGGACACCAGAATTTGCTGTAAATGGTTTAGATGCATAGCCTCTAAAAAGAACCTGGTACTGTCTATCAGAAAGATATGAATAAATCCAATTAACAAACCATTCAGGAAAGTCTAGAGCTCGAAGTTTCAGAATAATAATTTTAAAAGAAAGAACATCAAAAGCTTTACTAAAATCAGTGTATATAACATCGGTTTCGTTTCCATCTTCCATGTTATTAATACAGTTTGAGGTAACTTCTATCAAGTTTGTTACCGTAGATCTTCCCTTTATAA
The DNA here is from genome assembly GCA_963920725.1 of Rhamphomyia laevipes. Lineage (NCBI taxonomy): Eukaryota > Metazoa > Arthropoda > Insecta > Diptera > Empididae > Rhamphomyia > Rhamphomyia laevipes. The sequence goes on from OY987256.1 coordinate 618,649, forward strand.
AACCATGCTGTTGATTGGTAATAAATGATTGGCAATGGAAGTAAACTTTGTTATACACAATTTGTTCAAACAATTTTGGCACACTGGACAATTTAGCTATTGGTCTATAATTTGTGATATTATTTTTCTCACCCTTTTTGTGTACTGGTCGAATGTACGATTTTTTCCATAAGCTAGGAAAAGTGCGACTAATTAGTGACATATTAAAAAGCTTTGAAAGGGGTGTAGCCAGTATGCTAGAACATTCTCTGAGAACTATTGCCGGCACTCCATCAGGGCCTGGTGAAGAATTCATTTTTAGTTTTAACAGTGCCTCCATGACATCACTACTTTCAACCACAAAATGGGACAGAGAAGTCTTAGGGGAATTTTCCAAGTACTGAAAGTATTCCTCATCAGGCTCGAATGGTGAGTCAACATAAGTTTCAGCGAAAAAATTTGCGAAAAGATTAGATATTTCTTTAGGTTCATTTGAACGAGTATTATTATACGTTAGAAACGATGGATAACCATCACTTTTTTTTTTCAAATTGATAAATTGCCAAAAAAGTTTTGGATCAGATATAAGATGATCACCCATGTTACGAACATACTCATTGTAAGCAATTTGAGATTGTTGGTGAAATTGATCAAAAAGAGTTCTAAAGTTCCGATAATCTATATTTGATTTTGAATGTACATATTTTAACCAAGATTTATTTTTATGGTTACGTAAAGTTTTTAGCCTTCTACATAACCATGGAGGTGCATTTGTAGGACTTTTACTTTTAATTAATGGAACTGTCGTAGAGAAAAGACCAATAAGATGCGAGTAAAAGTTCTGCACACATGTTTCAAAATCACTATCATTTAAAATAGAATCAAAATCTGTAACAGATAATAAATTATTTAGTAAATCAAAATTGGTTTTTTTGAAATTAAAACAATAATCACTATCATAATCAGAAACCACAATATTATTATATGCAAATGTTAGACGTAATGGAGGGTGATCCCCATTAATTTTGACCAAACTTTCCAAACTAATACTAGTTGTCATATTGTTAGGATCTGAAGAAAAAACTAAGTCCAACTGCCTACCCAGATTATTTACTACTGAAGAAATCTGATATAATGAGTTAGATGTAATCTCATCAATAAAGGCTGCATCAGCACTAGAGGTAGAAACAGTAGGTGTAAGATAACATGCTTCATCGTCCTCAACCCATGTAACCTGTGGAAGATTGAAATCTCCTAGAACAATTAGTTCATCTTCAGGATTAATTACGTCTGTAATAAACTGAATACAATTACATATACATTCATATACATTTACACTAGAAACAGGTGGCACATAACAATTTAGTACGTAAACATAAAAGTTTGACACATTGATTTTTACACATAAGACCTCAACATCTAACGAGTTAGGCAAATTTACTAGAGAGGTATCATAAATATTTCTAACTGCGATCAAGACCCCTCCCCCTTTACGGAAAATATTTGAGTCAGCAGTATAACGATCCTTTCTAAAAACTAAAAAATCTGATGAAAACAGTTCATTATTCAAGATAGAATTAATTAACCAGGTTTCCGTCAAAATAAATACGTCAAAAGACAATGATTGAGACATTAAGTAAACATCTTTTACCTTTGTACGCAAACCCCCTACGTTTTGATAGTAGAGGGAAAAGATGTCAAGTTTTTTGAATTGACTACTCTTTCTGGAACTAAATCATTTTTTGGAGGTGTCAATTTTTCAAATTCTTTGACAAAAGTGTGCAAAGGCCAAGTGGACGGTAACAATAATAATTCAAACAAATTATATGGAACATCAAGTTTGAATGACGCAATCTTACTATGTTTTTTACTAATCTTATGACAGCGAATGTCATTAGTGTCAAACTTTTTATAAACTTTAAGATGTTCCAATACTGAGAGAGTAGTTGCCAATGGATTCAGTCTTGAGATGAAAATACTTTTATTTGGAGGTACGGCACTTAGTGGACAACCATTACGAACATTTGGATCAACTAAAAGAAGAGGTGACACACTGACACTTCTGCTATTACCACTATTTTCATCAGTATTAACATTAGTAATACTATCACTATTACCTTCATCACCATTACTGTTACCATTCTTACTCTCATAATTTTTAGTATTATTATTGTTATCATTATTATCATCATTATTTCCATTATTACCACTATTATTATTATTATTATTAGTATTATTATTATTACTAAATGAACTAATTTAATCCAGTAAAAAATTTAATTAATAAAAAATTAATTTAAAGACACCTTAGAAAAATTTATAATCTAACAGGTAATAATATTATTGTCTACAAATATATATTTACCTTATAGATAGACAGTGCAAATTTGAAAAAACGATCTAAAAACTACATATATTACTATAAACTTTATCGCAATTTATATTTATAAAATATGTTTGGTAATTATTATAAAATTCTTATCAAAATCAAATAATAAGTTTATTTTATCGTAAATTAATATTTATAAGAAAGAAAAAAACTGAAATATTAAATGTAATATTTGATAATAATAATATAAAAAAACAACATTGTGTGAACAAAAAAATCAGTTCATTTGTTTCGATGATGAGTACAAAAAAAAAAAATACAAATAAAAAATGTCATGTTTTTAATTAACTAGCAAAATTATATAATTGAACATTGGGCAAGACAATTTATAGGAAGGTGGAGTATAAAATATATCGATATTTTGGTGACATTATTTAGCAACATATTTAGTATTTCTTAAAATATACGGAGAGCTCAAATGTGAGTGAGCCTAGACCTCCTCTTTCTAAGATATAAGTTTCCTGACATTCTATTGCAATTTGTGCCTACTAATTTTATATGGATTCCCTACCAAAAGTATATTTATAATGACTAAACTTTAATTATTACTCTAATTTAATTGTAAACAGTTGAAGTTAGTAAATAGTCCCAATCGTTAGCAAATTATTTATAGAAAATTTTATTACTTGACTTAGACCCTTAGAGCGACATTGATGACTCGGTGTAAATTCAGTGACTTAGTCATTAACATATATACAATAATGCTAATACGCCATATTAATATTCATATTATATTTACTTTTAGCTAATGAAAATAAAGGTAAATCAAATCACGTCATATTATGATCACGTCATTATGGCTTAATATTTGCTTTATGCATAGTGTGAATACATATATTACGTTAGTCATACAGTTAAAACATTTGACATCTTTAGTGCTATCATCGATAAATAAAATTTCACAATCGATAGCTTACTGGTTCAAAGGACTAAATGTTACACTTGTAAAAATATATCACAATGACAAAATAAATAAAAGTTTTGACGTCTAGTACCGCATGTGTTACATATGAAAATACATTTACGAATAATACAGCTTTGCGGATTCGATTATATTTGACAACCTTACTTACTGTCAAAAATATCAAGGTAATCAGATAATGCTTCTTTGCTATATTACTTTCAGAACAATATGTTTAAAAATATTTACATTTAATGATATTTTATAAATATCTGTTGATGGAGCTAAGTTTTCTGACTTTCGGTGAGCTTTCCCTACGAGTTGTTAGTTTCGCTCTATCTTTGCCGATTTCTCCTGCCGTTGATGCACAAATATTGGAGTCAAAAATAAATTAAAAGTAGCTTAAATATAGTTCGTGTACTAATTTTAGTGTGCTGAGGTCAGAATACTAAACATGATCCGTTCACTAAGGGCAATAGACCCTGTAAATTAAATTTTACTCTCGAGATCAACCATTACTTTTAAAAAAGGGCAGTATAATCTTTAGTTTGTTCGACCCACTAAAAGGATCTTTAAAGATTTAAAGTACTGTTCGAAATAATGAAGCGAGCCACTCGCTAACATTATATTGTATATATTTAGTTAAAACTTTTTCCTTTTCTGTTCTTAATTATTTTGAAGAACTTCTTCATACAATTGTATGAAGAAGTTTTCTTAGATTACAGTCTGGTTAATAGTCGTACATTATTGCTGTTCATATCCGCAGCAGCCCACGCGTTTTCTTATGCATCTAGAATCAGTGTGCTTACATTTATGGGTTCATTCATTCGTTTTAGTTTTATTCCATTTTTGCTGTTTAGTTAGGTAATGATAAAGAAATAAAAAATACTTTATATAAAATATTTAACAAAATATACCAACTTTTTGAGATATTATTTTAAAGTGACATTCATTTTGAGATGCAATAAAAGTTATGTTTTTTTTTAATGGAAAATCGAAAATCTCAATTTAAATAATATTATTTGATTAATTTTACTAAGAACATTAAATAAAATGTATCTTTAACCTTTAATAAATAATATTTGTACCTTTAATTAGTTACTTAAACATTGATTCTAATGAAAAAAATTATATTTATTTATATATTTTTAAAATTATGCAATCAAACTGTTTTTTTTTTGTTTGATTTAGAAAAAAAATTAAAAAATATGCAAGTAAAATGCAAGTTTGTATATAGTTAAGCGATAGTGTTAATAATTTTTTTTTTAATAAAAACAATTTTGATATTATATAAAATATGTAAACAATTATTAATATATACAATATATATATATATTTTCAGATAAAACCTCTGCTTCTGATAACGATTTTTTTTTTCTTCATATACATATTAATTGTTATATGCATTATTAGGTAAAAGATAGGAATACAAAAAAAATATATAATATTGATAAGAAATTAACTGTCAAATACGTTGATATTACAAAAAAAAAAAAATATGATATTGATACCGTCCTTTCATATCAATTTTATAGTTTGATATTAATCGAATTTAATACCTTATGACTACCAATTTAAACAAATGTAGGATCAGTTTGACGTTAGCCATATACTAAACGATTTGTACATATCAAATTTATAATTTAAATTAAGTATATATATTTAAAATAATAAATTCTATTTAAGAGTTTTATACTTTATATATTTTAATTTACAATTTTTAAAATATATAGCTATCAATTAAATATATAATCAATTTTGGTTTTATTGCACCGCAGTTTCGATCGTAAAAATAGAAAATAATAAAATATATAATTATAAAAAGTTTGGAGCAAATTCTTAGAAAATTTGTTGATAAAAATTATAATTAATATAAAAAAAAAAATTTTTTTTGATTGTTTTTGTTGCGTTTATGACAAAATTTGTAAAAAATTTATAACAAAATTGTTTAATTAAAAAGTTTTAATTAAGAAATCTTAAGGTATATTTAAAATAAAAAATATGACAGCTAATTATAATCCAAATAATAATGGATATTATGGAGATCATATTAATTATAATAATTGTTATTATCCTTATACACAGGAGTATATACAACATGATTATAATGAGTAAGTATATAATAAAAAAAAAAAACTTTTTTAAAGATTTTTATATTCTTAATTATTATACATAAATTCTACAATGCCGACGGATAATATTTAAATTATGAAATTTCATTAAACATAATTCAAATATTCTCAACACCTCCAGTTCTGTGAAAAAAAGTTATTAAGTTATAATTATGGAATAAAGTTATAATTTATATAGGCCGTAAAAGTTGAATTGATTTCTACTCAATCAATAGTGGACTATGTCTCAAAAAATTTATAATTTATATAAAATCATAGTTTTGAAATGGGTATTCCCTACTGATTATCATAATTATCTAATTAGATTGGAATTAGATTAAAATTAACACATTATTTTTTTTATCTATATTTCCTGGATAATAAATTAATTAGTAAATTTCTGGTGAAATCAATTTTTATTTTTAATTATATATAGAAAAAATATTTTTATCAATGGAATTGTAAATATTTTGTTACTACATATATAAATCTTTACTTTACTATAGCTATGCAATATGTTTGATTTAAATTTTATAATTTGATTATTTCATACAAATTCGGAAAATCATATTTTATTCGGAATAAAATTTTAAATACATATTTTAGATTAATGAATCATCAACGAAACTATCTTGGTAGACTTCATCTGACTCCATTAGTCTAAATAATTGTCTCAAAAATTAGGTTGATTATATTGTTGATTCAATGGTAGCTCCAAGAATTACTGAGTTTTAAAGGATCCATTTTACTCTCTAATGTTGATGGCATCTTCATTTCTCTATAGCAGATCAACTAATTTAATATTTATTATCATTAACGAAATTTTATTTTGTGCATTTAGTTTTAAATGTAAGTTAGTCAGAATGTGATAATCGAGATAATTGACAACTATATCTTTAATTAAACTACATGTATCTCATTACATTTGCATCTTTTCAAATAGATACTTTCAAGATTTTTCAATGTCCTACTACACTCGTAGTAAGAGTCATCTTATATTTTATAATTGTTTATATATAATTATTAGTAATTAATAAATATTAAAGTATGTATATGAATTACGAAATATTCCTTCATATTTAATTTTTTCCTAAAATCTGTAACAAATCACGTCTATATTCTTTAAAATTTCTGTAATTGTGTCCTCCTTGAAAAAAAAATGTATATATAAAATTCATTCTTTATTCCACACATTTAAAAATTACATGAAAATTTATTATATAGTAATAAACTTTTAAACCTCATGAGAGGATCATACACGCAATATATATAAAATGAAAGGTGTGACAACAGGGGCTATTTGTCAATTTATCAATAATTGTCGTTTGGGAAAAATAAACTATATATATACATATAACAAAAACAACATAGATCAAAAATAATTTTGATTCAGCAACACAAAAAGAAAACATTATATCATTGTTATATAAAATGTACTTAGGGCTAAAAAGGATGGCTAGGAAGTTACATCCGGTCGGTCGGTTACAGGAAATAAAACGTTGTACCATATAGAAGAAATACAAAACAAAAGTGAATCAATGGTCGGTTCGGTTGTCACATATATATATAAAAGCAAGCTCCGTGTAAAATTGATTGAAAAGAACGTCTTCTAAATGGACTTAAAATAGATTCTAAAAGGACTATTATAGTTGTATATGTTTAGGTACTTTTAAGTCTCTATGACCTCTTTAAAAATTTTTTTATTGTTTTATTTTTTATTTTTATTTTGAAAGGAATTCTCTATGACATAAAAGACTCTTCTCTTTACCACTTATACATTATATGATTTTTTGGCCAGACTGTATGTCGCCGTACTAAATCAGGACAATAGACCACAGATCGGGTAGTCAGGTAAAGGTGTAAAATATTTTCAAAAATCTTAAATTTTTAACATCTGACTTTTTCAGAAAAACATTTTGTTGGTTAGAGATCATTAAGGCAATTTGAAAAATCTAGAAATTAATTAAATTTCGAAATTAAAATTTGTTGTAGAAAAGTGTAAAATTGTAAATTAATAAAATATACAAAACTAAGGACATATTATTCGAAAATGAATCTTTTAGTCAGTCATAATTAACAAATAAAACATACCTAAATAATTATCATTTGTATTGGTAAAATTTTATAAACACTCCAAGTACTATCGATTTTATGGAATTCGACATTTTTACAATTATACTTAATTTCCGAGATATTACAATATATTTAAAAAATTGTTTGCTTACGTGCCTTCCTTACAATAAATTCCTTTTAAGGACTATTAATTTTTAACATAACAACAATAATAATAATAATAATATTTTTGTCAATTGTCGCAGGACATGTTTCTTAAAAGCATAACAAAATTTATATAGATTTTCTTTTGAATAAATCATAATATCCTCATTTTTGCAAATACCCAATCAATTTATATAACACAAATATTAAATTTAATTTTCATTGAAAACAAATTTTATGTAATTACATAAAATTACAAAAAAAAAAGGATACACCAAAATTTTTATTCAATTAATTTCTTTTAAATAGTTCTATATAAAATATCATTTATATATTGATATGCGTGTTTAAGGAGTTTTGATGTTTTTTTGCGGCAAAATTATGAAAAGGACATTTTTATACCTTCTTAATATATGGCAAATTGATCGTTTTTATATTATATGTTTTTGAAAATATATAAATTTAAAGAATGACTTTTCGGTATATTTGTTAAATTTTTTTATTCTATTACTGAAAAAAAAATAATTATATTATATTGACTAATATTGTATAATAAAAGGCGGAAGGATATTACTTTAGAAAATTTGTATAATACTACTTAGTTTTTAGGGGCGTTTATAGTGTAAAATTTATAATTTGTAAAATATATAATAGAAAGAATAATTGTATATATTTGAAATGATAACTCCAAAATTGAATTTGATTTTTGAAGAATAGTTTTTAATATTAGGTTAGAGCAGATGGTTTGTTGATCTATATTCGCAAATTTATCGTTCTTGGGTTGGTACTTGTTTTAAAAGTAAAATTTTTCTTAAAAAAAAGTTTTGCTATTATTAAATGGTATATAAGAATATAATTTAAATATTAATTGGTTGTTTGGTTGATTTAAATGGCGAGTTCCATTAAGTAAGTCGGACGAAACGATGAATCCACATTGAATGTAATAAATAATATTAAAACTTATGTAGTTTTAATATTATTAAAACTTAAATACAGCACTATATTTTAAAATGATATAACATAAAATGAATAACAATAATATGGAATTTTATAAATTTTAGTTTGAATCAATTTATATTTTTTTTAATTTAAATCTAATACCCAATCACAGAGGTTTCGTAGCTTTTTGTTGCAATTTAGACCTACTGTACCGAATCATAAGTTTTTATGTAGCGAAGAAACTTTTAATTGTAACAAGACATTTGTTGTCAGCAAATAGTCTCAAATGACTGTTCCTAGTCTTAAAAAGTTTTTACTCTATAGCACATTACAATTACACCATAGCCTTTACTCAATTTACTCACTATTCATTTTCAACCACCGAAACTGAACTCCCGCAGCCTAACAAAATTTTATTTTTGATGTGATTTTTTTTTCAGAAGAATACCATTCATACCAAATATATTTTTTATTATTAAAACAAAAAGTTTTAAACAAATCTTCAAAAAACCAAAATAAAAAACGAACTTTTAGAAATAATTTAAAATAAACTTTTATTAAATATAATGTTACCAAGCATATCCATTTTCTTGCACGTTCATAAATCAAATAACATTTTTTATACATACTTTAATAATAATAAAAAAAAAAACGAATCCATTAAAAAGTTGTCAGTTTACGAAAATTGATTATTCATCATATTTTTCTTTTCATTTTATCCAAAAATATAAAAATAACTTTTTACCTACCAAAAAACTACCATTTCATTTTAACCATCATATAAAAAAAATATTATTTCTTTCAAATCATAGAACAACATAAAAAAATCACTCACTTTTTAATATTAAAGTTTCCCACTGAGCCGAGTATCAATTACAATTCGTTTTGTATTTCTATACGTTTATTTTTCGAAAGACACGCGAAATCCACTTGAGCCCATTAAAAGCTCACTCCTTTTTTATACATTTTTTTTTGTTTGACAACAATTTTTTTAATACAAAAATAAAAAGGATCAAAATATTTTTATTTTATTTTTTTATTATATTTTGGAAACATTTTTTTTTTTTATTTTCTTATAAATGGTGACTTTTTGGTTCCTCGTCAACTTGTAACTAAGAAAATGAAAAAATTTAATGCCATAAACATTTGGAAAAATTCCCACAAATTCAAGTGCAGCAATAGCACACACATCACGAAAAATTATAATTTTTATTTTGTTATAAACCTTTATTTTCTCCCTTGATGGAAAAATTACTTACTAATTGGGTTTTGAATTTTTTTGTTTTGTAATTTAATTTTTTTGTTTTAATATCCTGGGCTACAAAATGAATTAGTGAAATATGTTTTTCTTTTTTATATTTTTTAAGAAATAAAAAAATTAATAAAAAAAATAATCATGTTTTGAAAATATATCGTGCCAATCACAGAAATGTACGATTTTTTTTTGTATCAGAATCTTATTAATATTGTTATCTTAAGGATCCATACAAGTACATATTTTAGAGAGGATAATTCGTTATATTTTTCTAGAGATTTAATTGATTATTTAATATTATTTTTTACAAACTTATGTGGGAATTATTTCGGAACATGCGATTATTAGGAAGCATATAATAAGATTCAAACTTAATCCATCCTCCACTTCTAGCGGCTGTATGAATGAGGAGAAGAGAATGAAACAGCTGTTATGCTTATGCCATTGACCATCATAAAAGATTTAGAAATTTATTTCTAGAAAATCTTGAAAAAGTAGGTAAGCTGGAATTGAACGTATAGCAACATCGATATTTAGGACTACAGTCGAACCAATCATCTAATGATTTATAGCATAATTATTGTTAAGAATTATTGATAATGGATTAAGTTCTTTCTGCAGTTATCCATACCAAATTAATATATTTAAATTAAAATATCTTGAGAAGTAATCAGAAATATGCTGCCTAAATTGAAATTTGAGCAATAGTGTGATTCAGAAGAATGAAGAAGCAATTTTATTTATTCAATATTTTTGCAAAATTTTAGGAATGCCAATAAAAATATATAAAAAATTATTCTATAGTTTACTAAATTTAGTGCCATTTAAAATCTATAAAATCACAGTCGCTAGATTAATCTCACCGCTGTCGTTCTTATACAGCTAGCTGTTCTAGTTACCGATGTATAGTTAAATTATAAGGGGTTATTAATTAGTAAAATTATTTTTTATCGTTTAATGTACAGTTTATTTAATTATTTAAAAATAAAAATGAATTTTCCTAAATGAAGGTATCACTGTATTCTAAATATTTACAATTTCATTTTATATCGTCAATAATAAAATTTAAATTAAAGGTAATGAAAAGATTATAAAATAATAAAAAAATTATGATTATTGATTTTAAAATTTAATAATCTTAAATAATGAATAAACCATTTGCATAAAAATATATTAAACTTATATAAAATACTTTTTTAAATTTCTAAATTTCTAATTATACTAAAATATATTTTCTGAATTTTCCTTATTATTACAATCCTTCGTAGATCCTTTTACTTAATCATTAAACAAAGTTTTTGAAAAAAATGAAAACCATTTTAATTTTGTTCCATTAATACACAAACAGATTTAAAAAAGGATAATCTTAATAACTCGATAAAAATATATATATATAAACTATGAAAACCAATTATAATGGTTTTTGTAAAAAATCTATCTTCCGTTTTTTTGGTAGTTTTAGTTACTTTTTAAAGAAATATGTATTTTGTAATTGTTTTTTTTTTGTCTAAAAAGGACGAAATATATCTTTTATGAAATATTTATTTTATATTTTAATGCCAAAAAAAAGGGACTAAAATTAAATGGATAACGAATGAAAAAAAGGAGGGATCAAGGATCACAAACATTAATTCGGGATTATGTCGGTTTTTGTTATTTATTTTCTATTTTAATGCGTAGGTGATGAAAATATCATTTTTATATTTGTTTGGATATTATATTAATGTCGCCTGGCTAACAAATCATAAAATTTGGTTTATTATAGATAACAATTAAGGATTTTAGTGTATAGTGTTAATTTTTATTATTTCTTTTTAATTGAATCAAACCAGAGAATGAAATCGTGCATTTTAATATTCCTGTAATGTGTGCGTGTGTCTGTCACTGGAGGACATATATATATATTCGCGTATAGAAATGTCCTTTAAGTTTTTGAAATTAAATATGTTTTTGTGTAAAGGATAAGTTGAAAATAAAAGAAAAATAATTCTTAAGAAAATGTTAAATAACAAACCGCAATATTTTGATAGAAGATTTCGGATTTTGGTAATTTATTTCTAACACAATAATGTTTTTTTAAATACGTTTTTTTTTTGTTTTTTTATGCTGTCGTATGTTTTGGTTGTTATATAGAAAAATTGAAATCAATTGTATTTATATAAATTCATTTTATTAAAATCAATATCGGGTAGTTACTGCTCATGTTTAACAATTAAATCTATGTTGCAATTTTGTCGAAGCATATTATTATATTTGTAATATGTATATACATATTTATCCTAAAGAAAATTTATTTTCTTATTACGAGGCAGCATTAAAGCACAGTCTTTTCTGTTTTGCGTTTCCAATGTTCTCGTTTTTTGATTATTGGCGTCAGAAGCATAAATGCGACAATTTTGTTTGTTAACGTAGCTATTCAAATAAAAATTAGGTTCATCAGATTTTTTTTTTTATGAAAATCCAATACCTTGTTCAATAAAGCAATCTGTAAATTGTGGATATGTGAATTGTGGATCACTGGCTTTAATTCTTGCACCAATGAGGCATTAGAGCCAAATTTTAGAGCAAAATCCTCAATGTGGTCATTGTGGATGGATTTAATTGTTGAAAATGTCACTTATAAACGTGAGTTCTCTACAACATTTTCACAGACCGTAGAAATATTTTTAGTTGTATGAGCTGAACGAGCTCGTGTGATTGTTTGCACTAAATTTAAATTTGCAGATTCATATGGATTATCTTGACTACCAAAAATGTTTTACGAAATGTTGTTTAACCTATAACTACGAGTTATCTGCTCCTCATAGCTAGCAGTATTTTATAATTCGAGTGAGTATGTTGCTGCAAATGGTATTAATATCATCATAATATTATTTTACGTTTTAGTATCTAAAATATTGTAAATTTTTTATATGAATTGTTGCTATTGAATTCATGCTAATTACACTTAAAAATATAGAAACATTAAAATATTAAAATCTGTTTGTTAGCTTACAGTACTGTTTTGAAACAAATTTATATAATCAAATATTTTGGACGATTTAAATCAGAGAAAATATTCTCTGAAAAACAAGAATGAAAAATTTATTTGAAGTAATGCATTAATATAACAAATTTCAATATAGTTATATTAATACATTCATATTCCTTTTAAAATTAGTAAAATAATAAGTTAAATTATCCAACCAGAGGTTTGAATTTATAAATAATTTTCATTATATATTACAACTTAATTATTGTAATGACTTGATTGATATTGTTGGAATTACATATTGGATATTGATATCTTAGATTATGAGTTTAATCATATCCTCAATTCTACACTATTATAGAAAAAACTACACATAAACTTTTAACTATATGTATTTTAATTTGAGGTGAACACGATTGTCCATTCTTCAGATCTATCAAAATCATAAAATTACATGGAACATTGTTTATTAATGAAATCGTTATTAAAATAACTTATATTTAATTTTTTTACATTTTCTGTATAATTTTAAAATTTATAATATTTTATATATAGAACAGAATTATTAAATATCATATTAAAATAACTGAAAGTTACGAATTACTAAATTTCCAAAAAAACTAATTTTATAATGTTAATAATTTAAATATACATAATATTAATTAAATTATAAACATTATTAAAAATTCAATAAATTTTTAATAATATCCTTAAAATTATATACATATTTATTTCACATTCATTATCAGATAACAAAAAATAATAATAAAAAAATATTTGTAATTAATTATTAAAAATCAAATTCTATGCATAAAAAATAAATCTAATCTAAAATAATCAATCTAATTCACTCAACCAAAAGAAAAAATACTATATATCAATTATTAGGCTTAATTTTGGTGGCTTCATTATTTTGTAAATCACAAATTAATCAAATTTTATATCTATTTTCTCATTAAACAATCTACAAGAATTTCATTAATTTATCAAATATATTTTTAAAAAAAAATACATTATAAATCTATAAAATAATGTTACTATAAAAACATAATCGCTAACTATAAGATTGTAATCAATTATATTATTTTGCTATTATATTTGTTAGAATTATGTTTCTGATGGTACTCGTTTTAATAATGTTTATTTATGAAAACAATCCCATAAAAATGTTAATGTATTTATATATATATATATAGAAATTATAAAAATTTAATTACACAAATACATAAAATTAATAATAACAATAACTATCGAAGTAGAATCGTCGCCGCGCACAAATTGTCTATGTATTAAGTTCTTTGGTCCTACTCAACAAAACCAAATTATTTTTTTATTTTTTTGTTTTTGGAAAAAGGGTAGAAGGTGTAAAGAGAATTATTTGAGGGTACAAAGTGGGCGTTAACAAGAAAAACTCTCAAAAGCTTTAAAAATCATGATAGTGTACTTCAAAAATACTAGAATACTACAATTTTTTTTTATCTTTCTAGTATATATACTTAAAAATCTAGTACTACTCTTCTTTTGTTGTTGAGAATATAATTTTGATTTTTGAACAAAAAACCAATCCTCCATTTACAATGTTTACTTTTATGTAATTTTTTTTTATATATATATATAAATTTTATTGGTGTTGTTTTAATGTTATATGAGAATATATGATTATAATTCAATTTGAAAATATATAAATTATAGATATATATGTACATATATATGCACTGAAAGAAATATTGTATGTTATGTTAAAACCAAGTTTTTATAGTTCCTAAATCGTAACTCCTTCATGATTTTGTCGATCCACCTGACACTAGGTCTTCTAACAGTGTTTTGATTCATTTATTCGTACCATATGACCATCTCATCATTTGTATTTTAACGAGCGAAATCAAAGGAGTATATTAAAATCCGTTCATTCATTCTAAACCTGAATATACCTTCATATAAACTATCACGATTTATATTTATTATCTATACAATGCGTTTAAGCACTACTATTTTTTTCCTTGATCGCTGAGTGAAGCGTAATATTAAATTTTTAAAGTTTAAATAACTTTAAATTATTATTACCTTATATTAGATTTAGGCACCCATCAAAAGTCTATTCTTGAATTATATAACAGACACAAAATCATTACTTAAAGATCTATTTCAAAAATTACAAAAACATACTTTCAAGACTAATGAGACCATTTACGAGCTAAATTCATTTTTACAACAATTTCATTTGCACAATGACAAAAACAATTATTTATTTCAGTGTTTTACGCTCTTCACTGAAACATTTTTATATATTTTGATTTGTTTTTATTTATTTATTTTTATCATTCTAACAATATCATATTATATACTTCACTATAAAATGCAAGGACCTCTTGTTATCCCTGGTAATATTTTTGATGGTGTTTTGTACGCTTGTACCAAAAAAGAAAAAAAAAAACAATATTATGAAAATCAAAATTTCCCAACATTATATATATATACACACAAGTACAAAATCAAAACGAAATATCTTCTTTATAAGTGTTTGTGTATAACAACGAGCTCTCATTGGTTCTTATATTAATGTCGTATTGCTATAATCCTTATTACTATATACACCATCAGGCAAAACTCTTTAGTAATACATACAATATCAAAATTCTGTACAGATATATAAGTATATACTAATAGTTAATGAAAAGTGGTGTCCTTATCCTCTTGTACAATTCAAGGGGTTGGTTAATAGATATATTATACATATATATTATAAAGCGGTATGATTTTTTTTCGAGAGTAATGCACAAGTACCTGATGGCACTAGATAAACATACACAAACATATTTTTAACAATATTAAATTGAAGGATGGAACACTGAGGATTCTTGACTAAAAGAGGACACACACAAATACTACATTGTTTTTACATATTTTTTGTATTATTTTTTTTTTTTTTTGCTATAAGGATAAGGGTTCTTATGACAATCTGTAACACTCTGACAAACAAAATTATATATATATATATATAATAATTTTGAAATACATGCGCTTCGGATTGCGGGAAAAAAGGCTAGGAAGTTAAAGAAGGCCACTTATCGACTGGCAGTTTTAGTTGATGATGGTACTTCAAGTCGTTGAAAGCCATATCCTTTTTTTTTATAATAATATGTGTATATGTATAATAGCATATAATAAATTTGTAGTTTCATTTTATTAATGAAATTATATTGCAACATATTTTTTGTTGTTTTGAAAATTACATTTTATTTTTATTCAATTATGATTACATGAGTAATAAGATATTCCGGTTAACAAGAGTTTTCTTTAATTTTGAAAACAAAAACTTTACAATTTCCTAAAAGTTAAGATCAACAGTGATTATTAAAAGTGTTTTATAAATTTTAGCAATTTTAAGAAAAAAAAGAAAACATCATAAAATGAAAATTAAATTTTTAATATTTTAATTATTGAATAGTAATAAAGAGTTAAATTTTACCAAATATTTAAAGTGAAATTCTAAGTAAATCAAAAAAAAAAAAATTAACTACCAAAAAATAGTGTAAACATTATAAAGATTTTATTTAATGAAAAAACTAAACGTGGCTGAAAAACGAAAACGTTGCTCATCGGCATCATCATCCCCGTCGATAGCTGATGATTTACCACCAACATTTACATCAGTTGGACATACAATGGGTAGTTTGATGGCATCCACAACAGCACCATTTTTAACATGGTCTCCAATATTATTACCACCATGGGGACCAGCATTATTACCAGCAGCATTTTATCCAGCTGCATTACGAAACGCTTTGCCTGGGTAAGAAATTTGATAAGTTTTAAATTACTCATGTGTCACTAGAGACTAGAAGGATCATAATAATTAAATACGGAACATTATATAAAAATAAAAATGATTTTATTAAATAAAAAAATTGGTTCATAATTTAATAAGTGAATATCGTTTATGTATATTTCAAGTGAAATTTTGGATAAGTTATCAATAAGCTTGTTGAAATTCAAATTGAAGTAACTCTTATTAATTGGTTAATCAATGTTTTTAAATTAGATCTTTTCTTAATTGTTCTATGGAAAGTTTTAGTAAATTAACTTTAAAATTTCATTGGCTATCATAATTACTATAATTGATAATACATTAAGTACATTTTGCTTTGAATCTTATTTGCAGTGTTTGCATTTGAACTTACAAATCATTTGATTAATTTAACCAACAATTTGTGGCGAGTAGTATCATTTGTAAATATTTATTTATAACCACTCACTATTGCTGTTACATATTTTTCCAATTTTTGCAGAATCAGTAAAATCTTTGATAGAGAATATAGTGTTAGCAAATTCCTATACATTGGATTATATATTAGATCTATCGTGTTGATTACTTCACATCCTTCTCAAACTAACTATAACCTAAATTACATTTCAATTATTAACATTTATATGATCTGTTAAGATTTATTTCAGTATACTTGTAAAATTTGGTAGATGTATAAAAGAAGAAAGTTTTTCTTTAACATTTTATTTATGAAGTTGAACAAAATCTTTCAATTTAACTACATTTCCAATCTATTATACACAATTTCTAAACCCACCAATAGAAAACTAATTAACTTATCTCAATCTCGAAATAATTAACTCATAATTTTTTATAAATATAATCAAATTAATTTATATACTACCAAAATCAAAGCCAATAATAAATAATTTATTATAACTTTTTTTGTACAAATAATTCCAAACAAACAAATCCATAAAAAGTTCTAAATCATTGCCCTTTATTATAACATTTCTTTAATCAAAATTTCTAAATAAATAAATCAGAGCACACCTTTTTACCTCAATCAAAAAAACTACTAAATTCCATAAATTAAGATAAATTATTATTAACTTTTGATAATCAAAAAATTATTGATATATGGGTAGCAGAGAAAGCGTTACAATAATTTTTTTATTTTTGGTAAAACGATTTATTTTTTCGACTTCACCAGTTTATATCCGATTTAAGCGATTAAGTAATTAGCTTTTATATTATTAATAGCGCGAATTTCCGGTAATTTTAAACGTACATAATAATAATAATAATAATAATAATTTGAAAATTGGGGTTGATTTAGCAGTTTCTATATACTTGCCTGTCAAGCCCTATATCTATATATTTTTTATATCTATATATTTTTTATATTTAGTTTCGATTAAATATTATTTATGGAAATTTTGATATCATCCTTTTTTATTGTAAAGCATTTTATTGCGGGTGTAAAAGATTCTTCAAAATAAAAACTTATGTTAAAATGTGCAGAAATATTATGTTTTTGAGAGGGTGAGATTTTGTTAGTTTTTTATATTTCTTTTTTTTTTTTTTTACTGTAGAAAATACATATTGCAATCGGGGTAAATGAGTTGGGGGTGGTTGATTGTTAATAATAAAATATATGATAATAAATATTAAATGGTTTTTGGTTCGAAATATAATATAATAATAATTTTTGTTTGTGATGAGTGTTTATGATCGAAAGGTCCTTGAAACATAAAAGGGTGAGTTAATTGAGTAAACTGATATTTTTAGATTCATGATTTTTGTTTTAGCTTACATGGTTTTATGCTGTGTTTTTTTTTTAGTTTTATATTCAGTATTGTTTTACGATGTTCATTTTTTTTTGTGATGTTAATAGATGATTTTATTTATTATGATATCAAAAAACTTATGGGGAATTTTATTACTGAGGATGTTTTGTTTTTTTATATAAATATTGATTTATTAATACAAATTTATTTCTGAAATTAAAATTGATATAAATTAGGGTAAATTCAAATATTCAATATTAATTCATTTTGTTTGAATTTCTTTTACAAAAGTCCAATGAATTTAAATTAAATTATTAGTTGTTAAGTAATATGATGAGTATTAAACACACTAGGTCATTTGTGTCTGATGAAGTGATAGTAATGACCTAATGGTATCGTTGAGTGTTTGCAATGAAAAAACTTAAAAGTTTGCAATGGGTTTTGGTTAGTGATCTAATGAATATTCTGCTATAATTTAAAGTAACAACTTAAATGCTTTTAAAAGTGAAACATTTATTGTCTGCAAATTGCCATATAACTTAATGCACTACTTCTATGTCACTATCAATTTAAGTATTAGAATTTCAAAAAGCTTCTTAGTTATTTTGTATGGTTCCAAGTAGCTCTATTGTTTTGTTAATTACAATAATCATAATTTGTCAACAAATTCTTGACTTAGATAAATTTAATATAAATTTAATAATATTTGTGTGACCACGTCGTCTCAATACAAACTTTGTAAGAAAAGCAAACTAAATAATTCATTTTTTTTCGATCTCATTACTACTCCAAAATCCTGTGATACATAACATCCAAAATAACATGAAGTTTTGATCACAATACATACGGTATAAAAAAAGCTTAAGAATATAATTATATTATAAAACAAATTTGTTATTTGGCGACTAAGCTAATTAAATCTATCAAATTGAACACTTACTAAATTAAACAATTTAAATTCTTTATATTAAATATTATATTCTTTTTAATCAACTAAAAATCTCAACAATACTTCAAATCCACTTGAGTAATTAACAATCTTTAAAACATAATTCTCATAACACGCGTCGATCACCATCTTAAAAATTTAATATCCTTAACGAAAATAAAAACAAAAAAATTCCAGATGTTGACGACGACGGGAATTCCCATATGAAATGCTCTCATCAAAAAATTCTCGACCTCTTCAGAAAATATTCAATTCATTCTTAGAAAATTTCGTCACAATAATATAAAATCTAAAAACATAACAAGAAAACTCTATAAATAAATCAATTTTTCAAGGATGCTTTATAATTACGAGTGATAATTATTTATATACCGGTAGTAATTTTTAAGGACTAAAAAAAACCTGTTGAGATTTATCACAAAAAAAAAACACGTACAAAATGTATTGTAAAATATTCTAAAAATATATATATATTTTTTTATACTTAAGAAAACCTGCCAGACGTTATGGTGCCCAAAATTTTACCAACAAAAACCATAAGAAAAAGGACATATTACAATACGATCATATACATTTTTATCGCATCAAAAAGATCCTTTACAACAATTATTTTAGCAAACAAATCCTAGAAAAAAAAATATGTTTAGGAATGTATTTGCTATTTTTGTGAAAAACCCAAAATATAAAAATGAAAATAAATAAATCGGAAACATATGTTGTATTATTTTATTTATTGTTATCTTATAACACTCTCAGGTAACTAATACTTTACATATTCGACGATCATAAAAAGGATATACCTTTTAAGATTTAAAAATATATGCACTTTTAACTAATTAAAAATTATATTTTAATTTTCAAAAAAAAAATATGTTTTTCCCAACAAGTTTATCCAAAAATAACATATTTTTTTGAAAACTTATTACAAAGATACCAAAAAAAATTATTTTGATTAGTATACAAATTTTTGTGTTGATCTTTTGTCAAAACAGATCATTGCCAAAAAAATAGAACTTTTTATAATAAAATGTTATAATATATTTAACAAATTTATTTTTTTCTTTAACTATGAGACTATCTTTAATCTACAAGATTGAATTTAATGTTTAGGTGATGATAATCTATGTTGATTTATATAAACAAGATTTAAAATATTTTTCTTATCCTTTTATTGTTTTTTTTTCTAAGCCGATGTTCAGTGATTCATTAAATTTAATTACTTTCGGACATTTAAAAATGAAGATTTTTTTTTTTTTATTAAAATGTTAAATTATAATCCGATTAACATTTAAGAAAATCTTTAATTTAACTTTGTTTACCCTTGGAAATATACGCACTTCATTCAACTTGGTGGGCCCAACATTTTTTATTTTTTGTTGGACCGACTGAGAATATATAAATGACAAATTTTGAGTTCGTTTAAAATAGATAGGAAATATTTAAATGCGGTTTTACTTTTTTAAGTTCTTTATGAAATTACTATTTTTATGTTTCTTTTTTTTTGTATATAATTTCATAAAGAACACTTTATGTGTGTGCAAAAGGTAAAAATCGTTTTCGGAATTTCCGGTCATAAATTTTTTATTTTCTAGATACAAAATTTACAATAGAAATAAAATTTTCTTTTTGTATTGATTATTATTAGTTTTTTTTTTGGGTAAAGGCAATTTAAAGCTGGGTAATTGAATTTGGAATTGTATTTTGGTTTGGTTATTGTTGGGATATATGGTACATTAAAAAAAAAATTGTATTCATATAAGCAATTAAATTTTTATAGATTTTGTGAGGTTTCTTTTTTGTGAGGATTACTAAACAGGAAGAGGAAGGATATATGTATAATTGAACTATTTTGTATGACTTGGCAAAAATAGTTATGTCGATATTTAATTAGAGTTAGTTTACTGATTTTGTTTTGGTGTTAATTGAATTATATTGCAGATATTATTATTTTTTTATTCGGAAGTGGTAATATTAAAGGCTAAAACTAATAATATTATTCACGTTGCAGATACATTATACTATTATTAACTTGATACCAAAACACTTTAAGACATTCTTCACATGAACCAACTTTATATTAAATTAATTCTGATTTTAAAGTTCATATTTTTATTTATTATTTTAGCCTTTTCGATTCAAAAGTTCCATCACAAAGATCCGGATTTCATATATCGGATATATTAAATTTAGAAAATTCCGATTTAAAAGGATTACAATCAACAACAGTACCAGAACATACAACTACTGCCCACCATCATAATAATAATCATCTACATAGTAATAATAATAATTTATCAGAAAATGGTTCTACAACAACAACAAACTCAAATCATCATCATCATCATCCATCAATAATAGGTTCAACTGAAATTGGTTTAACACCAAATACTGGCACATATTTACCACCAAATTTAAATGGTACAGCATTTAGTGATGAAGCATATCATCATCATTTTCAACATGCAATGTTACATTCACGATCAGCAGCATGGATAAGAGATAATGATCATTATGGTAATTATATTATTATATAAAAAAAGTATTCTATCAAAATTTTCATAAATTACAATTAAAAATGAATACCGATTTAAATTTTATAATAAACTCAACCGTTTACTCGTGTTAACAAACACACTTTAATTTCTTTGTTGATATTTCCTTAACAATTAATATAAAATCCTTAATCCTTGCTAGGTATAATTAATAACATATTAGAGTGTTTGTCCTCGTCAAAACATTAACAATTTTAATGTTCATATATTTCATAATATTCTTCAGTAACTAAAAATCATTTTAAAACGATATATTTACTACGTAATTACTATACGTAATTTGTTAAAATTAAAATTGCAACCGGAAAAAATGATAAAAAAAATTAAATCTAATAATTTACCCCTGAATTTATTTATATGTATTAGTATATTTTATAGGTTTAGGCAGATGTCTACAAATACACACACATTTTATTTTGGATTTTTTATTAAATTTACCAAAAACAATTTTTAAGTAATTAAATAAAAGCAATTTTTTATACATATAATTCAAAAAGGATGTACTCATAAATATATATACATATATATATGTGTAAAATCCCTGTACATAAGGACATCTGCCTATTTTGTTTATATATATATATAAATGACATTATATATACAATAATAAATCGATTGCAATATAATTCGTGTTTCATTAGAGTACGGATTTTACTTGTACAATCCTTCTTAAATATATTGAAGGATATTCACAAACATTTATCAAGATTATTTAAGCCCTCTAACAAGCCCTAATATAACAAAAAATATAACAA
This sequence comes from Rhamphomyia laevipes, assembly GCA_963920725.1. NCBI lineage: Eukaryota > Metazoa > Arthropoda > Insecta > Diptera > Empididae > Rhamphomyia > Rhamphomyia laevipes. Next base: position 641,223 of record OY987256.1, read on the forward strand.
TGCAATGCATCACCCATCAGGGACTTCTAATATACAAAATATTCTCTTACCCAATATAACCGAAATATACATTATCCTTTTGAATCGTCGTCCTGTATATATGAGTACAACAAACAAAAAAAATAGATTTGTATAATTGATGCAAATAAATAAATGTAATTTTTTCACCTTTTATTGTTCAAAAGATTGACTAAAGCTGTATACATATATATTTATTCGTCCAATAAATGATTATCCTTTTTTATGTCCTTTTCAAAAAACGTTTTATACAGAATAAATAATGACAATTTGTAATTGAACTTTTGTATAAATTATTGAAAAATGTAAAATAGGGGGAACATTATATTATTGTGTAAATTTTGAAGAATTGAATAAAAAGGATATTAATAATATTTGGTCAATGAAAATAGAGGTGTGATTTTTGGGTGTGTGCGGTTTGTTTTTTTTTTATGCAAAAAACAATTATTTGTATTTGGAGTGTTACTGATGGGAAACTTATTATTTCTAGGTTATTTCAAAAATTTCAAAGTACCATGGATTATATTATTTGGTATATTTTTCAAGTAGAACTAATCCTAACCAAGAGTTGTTCATAATCTTTTTATCAATCACTTTTAATTTTAAAACATTTTTGTATAACAAGAAAAAGAATATTAATTGCAATGCTGTACCGAGATCGGAAAAAATAGATAATTCCAACATTCTTTTTGATAAAGTTGGTACTACTTAAATGAATATATGTTTCCAAAATATGATTTGTAGCTGATTGATCGCTAAAAATTTCTCAGAATAGAACGAGCACCTTCCGCTTCGGTTAAATTACCTCACAGATCTCGCCTAAAGTTTTAACTTTAATTTGTGCCGATTTATATCTTACTTATGATGGTTAATAATGAGTACGATGTTTAAACCTATCAAGTTTTAAACATTGATACACAATGACTTAATGGTTAGATGTATACATTTTAATACCGATTTATTAATTTAAACTAAGCACAATTAGAGAAATATTGGGCTAGAGTTGAACAGAAACATATAATATCATATTATTTATTTTTTATTGCAATTTGGACTTACTAATTTTATATGGATTCTGAATCATAAAGTTTCTTCTGAAATCATAAAGTGATGGCTCTCAATAGTGAGACATTTGTTGTCAACAAATGTCGCAACCATTACCATTTTGCCCAGCCTTAAAACCACAACCATATATGTAAATTATATTACTTGTACTCATTTAAATCTAAGTAAACTTAGAGCAACTTCAATGAGCGGCGTCATAGCACACTAGTACTAATACCCCATTTAAATTATAATAGGTTTTTTCTATTATCTACTATTGTATGATAAATATTCCGAATTTTCCAAAAGAAATCCGGATGTTAACCATTCTAAAAGTGATATAATAAACACTCATGGTAGAATCTAAAATTAACACTGCAACATACTTCAATCATTTTATTACTCTCAATATTTTGGTTTTTTAAAACACTCTTTATTAATCACCAATAAATTATAGAGTCATGTGGATATAAATAATCATTAAACAGAAAGAAGATAATAATTCTTTGAATTTGAATCCAGAAATTAAATCCCTAACACCTCAAAGTCATTTTTATCTTCTGTTATTTTTTTCCAATAATTTGTATACATTTCTTAAATATCCTTCATTTTTTTTTACCTTGAAACTGATTCCATTTTGTGTATGATTCATTGCCGTACAAATGCTGGAGAATAAATTTTATATGTATTTGTATAAGGACGAAAAGGTGATTTTTTTGTGCGCAAAACTTTAAATAACTTAACATTCCAGATATATACGTATATCCTTTTTACAGAAGGGCGGAACTAGGCGTGATTTATGTATAACGATAACGACATAAAGAATGTGAATTATTGTATTGGTGTGTGTTTGTGTTGGTTAGTTATTTGAAGGGGATTTTTTTGTACTAGAATATTAGACATTTTGAGTTAAAATGACAGTTTAAAAGATATTGAAATAGAAGTTTATTTAAAATTTTACTTAATTCACGTATATGGATTTTTCTATTTGATATCAGTCTAAATTTGTGAGAAAACTTAAATAATTCTTCTTTACATACAAAATTATATTTGAATGAACTCAATTTTTTAGCTGATGAAGTCTAACATTGATTTCTCAGAATTATCTTTTTAGATTTGTTCTATACACTGCAATTATTGTATCAGTGAAAATATTTGATAAAATATCGATTATAGATAATTATTAATTAATTTTTTTACTGTGCATCATAAAGTTCTGACGATTTTATTTCCATTTTCAGGTATTCCACAATCTGCAAGTCCTGACAGTACATCACCTGTGACATCCGAAGTATCATATACCCATATCGGTAACTGCCCACAAACTTCACCCTCCCTTCCTGATTATAAATCTGCTACTAGTCTTCATAATGGTACAAATCGTTCATCAACTGGTGGTGGCACTGCCGGTGAAGATAGTCTAAATGGAAATCATCAAACATCGTCAAATCAAAGTGCTGGCGATTTAAGTCACAATGACAGTTTAAATGGTGCTGACGATGAAGAAATAATTGAAGATGACGATGACGATCTACATGATGATGAAACTGGTGGTGGTGCTGGATCACATAATGGTAATTCTAATGGTCAGGGACAAGATGGTGTTACACATAAAAAACGTAAACGACGTGTACTATTCACTAAAGCTCAAACCTTTGAACTGGAAAGACGATTTCGTCAACAACGTTATTTATCTGCACCGGAACGTGAACATTTGGCTAGTTTAATACGATTAACACCAACTCAAGTGAAAATCTGGTTTCAAAATCATCGATATAAAACGAAACGAGCACAAAGTGAAAAAGGTATTTATGATAATGCAGCTGCTGCAGCAGCAGCAATGCATCATCATCATCACCATCATTCATCAATGCATCATCCGTCAGCAATGTCATCAGCATCACAGCCTAGACGAGTAGCAGTTCCAGTTTTAGTACGTAATGGTAAACCATGTTTAAGTGATGCCAAAGGTAATCAAGAATCGGTAACATCATCATCAATACCAACCACAGCTCATTTAATGATGGCAGCTGCAGCTAATGGCCAATATCATTCTAGTTTATTGCCACCACCGCCGCCAGGACGATGGTGGCCTTAATATTATTTGTAGAAAATGATGAATTTTGTATTTGATAGAAAATTTGAATGAAAATGATGAAAAATTTATGTAAATTTATGGGTTTGTCAATATACCAGCAATAATATAATTATATAATCAGTTGAAGTTTAACAATTTCTTAATATTGCTAAGCAATTCTTGTACAATATAAATAAAAATATTAAAAATTTAGACTCGAATATATAAGAAAAGTAAGGAAATCCAAAAAAAATTATAAAGTTCTCTCATTTTCGAAAATTTTCTAGAAAATTTATTCATTATTTTTGTATTTTGTAAATAAGTTCAATGTTTAGGCAATACACTTACCTGATATAAGTATGTAAAAAGTTAAAAAATGTAATTTTTATTAAACTATATTTAATAATTATATTATTATATCGTGATTGATTAAAAAAAAATATATAAAATCTTTAGATTTATAAAATGTAAAATTATTTTAGAAAAATTCTATCTTTCCTCTTTAATTTTGAATTATTAAAATTGTAAATTCGTGTATCTTTAATTTTCAAAAGAAATTACTATTTTATGTGTACAGTTTTTCCAAGAAATTTGTAGTTAATTTATTTAGAATTATTGTAATTATATTGTAATTAAATAAATATATTAGTCATAAAAAATATATTACAATTTATTACAATTAAATTGATAAAAAAACAAAAAAAAAACATTAAATTAAATGAATTCAAAAATGAAAATATTATGTTTTATTTCAAATATAGTCTTAATGGATATTTATAAAGATGTATATTAAAAGTATTTTAAATTTCTGTAAGCACACTATTTCAATGATTATAATTATTGTAATGATGTGCATTATCTTTGGAGCTATACCAACAAATTCATAGCAGAAATATTAAATGATATCAAAGTAAGAAACTAAAGATTCTAGTAATGGTTATTCAGATTCAGTATGCAAATATTTTAAGGGATGATTCTATGATTCATTTTAAGAAAAAAGTAGTATGTGTGAAGAAGTTTATCTTCGGCACTCTCTGAAATATTTAAACACTAATCTCTGGTGTTTAATAAAGTACCTTCAAGTTAAACTGTGAACATAAACTGTGGCTGGCACCACTGGTTCATACCGTAAACCTGACGGCTGGTTCGTACCGTAAACCTGACCACCATGTATATAATGTCTAGCTCACAATAAAATCTCATAATAAATCACAATAAAATCGACGCAACATGCTGGGCGTTATACCGAAAGTAATGTATTTAAAATTGTAATGATTCACAAGGTTAGATAGAACTCAGGATCATTGAATGGATTGAGTGTGCAAAATATCTAATACCTCATTCGCGAACAAGTTAATCCCTCGGTTTAAACAAACACTTAACAGTATTATTATAGTATACATATTATATTATGATTGGAAATAAATTTAAAACTCACATCGAACATTTCTTATTCCTCACTCCTGAAGTGCTTACAAATTTGAGTAAATCTTCCAATGGAATATCTATAGGACATCCAGTTTCGTTATGGTAAAACCAATTTTTAGAACTATTTTTTGGTAATTTATATTTATGTGATATAAAATTTGATTATAAACATTATTAATTATTTGTAATTGATTTTTATTTTACATTTGTAATAATAATTTCTAATATCTTCAAATATGTTGGGTTTTTCTAAGTACATTAATTACATTTAAATATAAATTTTTTGAAAGGACACAAAAATTTGAAACAATACAAAATTGTTAAGAATTCATTAAAAATTAATTTTATGAAATAAAAACTTATATATTTTTATACAATAACATATTAATCCTTAAAAATATTAACATAACACTGACATAAAACCATATAAATAATTTACTTATTTATTAAAATTACCAATTTTCTATACACTTTACAGTATTTTTATATTAATTTAGGTCAGGTCTACAGCATAATAATAATATTTTATTTACTTAAATTGTTATTAAACTGTGTCATTTTCCTTCAGTAGAGCGCCAACAATCACAGATTTTTTTTTTTTATAAATTTTGATTCCATTTTACAGTAAATATATGTTAAAACAACATATTATCTTATATATATATGCAACAGTCAACAGAATAACATACTGAAAATAAACATACCAAAAGAATAAACAAAAATGAAAACCTCATTTTTTTTTTATATAATATTATTTAATAAAATAATATGTATTTTTTTATTACCTTCAATTATTTATTATATTTAGCAGAGATATTATATATGTAATATGAAATTTATATTTATACATATATTTTTATGTTATCATACTTTTGGGAACAAATAAATAAAATGACAACATGAAGCTCGGATTTTTTTTTTTTATTATTAAGCTTCTATAAGGTAATTAATATGATATAGAAAATAATAAATATATTTTATTAAATCAAAATTTTATATATAGATTACATTATCATATCAGGTGAAGTGTAGTTCGATACGATTTTTTTTTTATGTCGATTCAAGTACTTTTGTAATCTTTAATTTGAACTCGAAATCATGTTGGACATAAATGTACGTCTTTAATTTCAGTTTATTTTTCATCATTATTAAATTATATATTAAATATTATGTAGATAAAAAAAAAAATTAAAAAATAAATGAAACTATTTAATGTTAATTATAAAACAAAGTTAGACTTTTTAATTTTATTAAATTTAATTTAAACATTTATTTTTAGATAAAAATATTTTTATTTCAGATATATTTTTTTTTAAAAGTATAATTTAAAATAAAAATTTCGAAATAGTTTCTTTTTAATATTTTGCACAATATAGCACGAAAAATTTATTTATTTAATTTTATAATAAATAAAAAACTTTTTTTGTCTCTAAGCCAATAATAAAATTAAATATGAATTTAATAAATTATTTACCTAAAAAGATAATTTGAATTGTTTGCTATTATTAATTTTTGATAAAAAAAAAATTCATATTGATAGTTATATAGAAATTGTTTTAATAAAACACGTGGCATATAAGTGATTGTAAATAAAATCCCAACAATCTGTGTCCATTCACTCGATTGTTAGATACATTTTTTTTATAACCAATTAATCAACACTATATAAATTAGATATAAATAAAATTTGTGAAGCCGACGGTAAAAATTAAAAAACTTAGTTTTTATAATGTATAATTAATGGTACAAAATAAAATTAAAATATTAAAAAAATGGATGGATTTACATAAGCTAAGACAGTTAATTCGAAGAAACCCAAGTTTATGATAACAGCGGAGTATAGAACCAAATTTAAATTTAAATATCGTTTATATCAAACAAAAATTTTGAATGAGTAAATTAATCTGAACTGGTATAACCACATAACCAAATTGATGAGAAGCAAACTTTCAACCGTTGAAGTCTTTCATAAAGTAACAAATTGCATACCAATGTACACCAAAAAATGAACTGTTTCATAGTAATTTAATAAATGGAATTAAATTTTGAGGATTTACAATAAAAAAACAACAACTTTATTATCTGCAAGTTATACAGAATGAAGCCATTACAAATATGTATCAAATAGTAGGCTGATAGACACTGTTCATAATACTAATAAAAATTACTATACTAATAAAAGATATAATAAAATTGAATTTTAGATATTCATAAAATAGAAAAATCAAACAGTCACTCAAATACAACAAAGAACAATAAGAACTACATAGTACGGATCGTCCACATCACAATAGATAATGCTATAAAATTATACAATACTCTTCATATTAGCCTAAATGAATAGAATCGCACAAAACTGAAAATACAAATTACTTTTAAAATATTTGGAAAAGTATAAATCATAAACTTCTATTTCAAAAATGTATAAATAATTTTAAATATTTTTCGAATTTCGTAATTTTTATAATGGCACTACTGTTAATTACTTATTATCATATAAATTGTATAAAGCTTATGAACAAGAGGTATCTCATAAGCCATCATTTAAAGTAGAATTATATAAATAAATAAAAAAAAACAATGTCTAGTAATTTTGTTTCTATAATCTATATAGATGCGATAAAGATTACATCGCTACTTGTCTTTTGAGAAGAGGTAGTGTTCTTAATGCTTCTCACATACATACAAGTATAATTAAAATTAGCATAAGGTTTTTAAGAATCAAGCTTATAGTAATAAATAATTTTACAAATTTATTTGAAATATTTAAACCGGAAATATTACTAAATATAAATTATACATCCGCCTTTAAAATACAATTTTCCATATTTTTGTACCTAACAAAACTATCTTCATAATTATATAACTATACATAATAAATTCAATTTTATAAATAACCATGATGACCGAAAATATCATCATAATATAATCAATAAACAAATTGTAAGTTGTATCCAAAATCATAGAAATCCTGAAAGGGTAATAAAAAAAACTCATTTTACTAACAAAAATATTACCAATTCCATAAAATGAAAAAAAAAACTATACAAAATCTCTAATAACAATAATAGAAAAGCCTCAAATAAATTTATTATCGGATATTTTGTTATATATTTTTTTACTATTTCCGGATGAATGTCCTTAATTCTTTTAGGATTTTGATATCTTTCCGGCGGACTGTCCACTATACTCAATGAGCGAATGACATCGACGGCGTTTCTTCTTTTTGTGTATCAGTGTATCGTATAAATAAACATCTTTTTTTTAGAATGTTACACAATGAATTAAATTCAAGAAAAAAATACTCTACATGTCGTCGAGTCGAAAGTCGATAGTATATAACTGGACTTAAGAAAAAACAAATTGAAATAAAAATGATATCCCTTTCCATTGTGTCTAATGGGATACAATAAAAGGCTCTTCTCAGATGTCCATTTTTTTAAAGTTAATTTATGGTATAATATGGACACGAAAAATGCAATTTGTTTTTTCTTGTGTTTTTTTTTTATATATAGGACCATATAATAAGAGGACATTCACATAGTTTGAAATTATTGGAGGAGATTTTATTAGATTTCCTCTTTTCATTTTATTTATATTGATAATATTTTGTTCTGCGCACTTTTACATAAAAGAAAATTTAATTCTTTTATATGTTTTGGAGATTTTTCTTCCTAATATCGATTACTATGCATTGATGATTGCCTTATAGTGTTTCTAATAAATCTTCAAACTGATTTTTTTTTTTGCTGTGCTTAGAGTCCATAAAGAGATTATGAAAGTGAATAATCAGCAAATTTTTTTTAAAAAAATTGGAATAAGGATAAAATTATCATTAATTCTAGGAGGCAATGAAGAAAAAGCGTAAATATATGTGGTAAAGCAAAATGAGTATTTAATTTATGTATTTCTGTTACAAGTCCAATGTAAGCCCCATATTTAAAAGCTAGTCATATTTTTTATAGTCTTTATTAGCTGAATCTTTAAAGTTAACTATAAACACCAACAAAACCAGGGCCATGAAAACCAACACAACATCATCCAATTGATTTAAAGGCAAGAATTAATAAAGCTAGATCTGCTTTCGCAAGATCTGGAGCTCTTTATGTATATCTATACACATAACCAAGATCCGTATCTTCAGCTCCAACGTCAAGTCAGTCCTTCTCTACGGCTGCAAAACTTGGCTTTCATTTTTGTTATTTCCAATATTAAATATTACTTTTAAAACAAATCTATATAATTTGAAAACATATTTTCAAAATTACTTCCAAAAAACTAAACAACCAATTTAGGAAATATCGAAAAAAAAATAAAAAAAAAAAAAAACGATACATTAATTTTGCCAAAAATTTTTACTCAAAAAAAAAAATCTTCAGAGTGGAAGAATTAATTTTCCGGATATTAGAAAGGGCGGGTGAGTTCATTGTAGAATTTTTCGTTGTCAATTTTAATAAAAAAAAAGGACATTAAATATATTGTCGAAATGTGAACTTTCCGGTTAAATTACTCTCAGTTATATTTTTTTTTTATTTAGATTATCCCCCAAACTGAAAATTTAAACTAATATCATGTCATATGTAATATTACTTAAGCTAATGAAAAATCGGAAATAAAAATTCAATTTTATTGATTCCGCAATCAATTTTAAATTTTCCGGTTACTAATTCAATATATAGCTACATATATTATAAAAAAAAAACTATTTAAAATTTATTAGCTATTTTCAAATGTATGCGGTATTTTAAATTTAAATTTTTATTTATATATAGTTTTTCAAATTCAAATTTAAATCAAATTTTTGGGTTCAAAAAACGATAAAAAACCGACAAATACCAAACACAATATTGGCAATAAAATTTTCTCCTTGAGAAAATTTGAATTTTTTAAATTTGCTAAAATAAAAATTATTTTTAAATAATTTAATATTAAAAAAAAAAAAATCACCCCACTTGAAAAGGGAAATTAAATTAAATATAAATTTTTTGAGGAAATGGTTGAAGGATGTAAAGATTTTGGAGAAATCGTCTATGGATTTTAATTTTTTAAATATAGATTTAAATATTTATAAAACATTTTTTTTATTTAATCGGTAATTTATTACAGCCGGAAGGGTTATTTACAAGGCTAGCTAGAAAATTATAATTTTCAAATAATACTTTTTTAACGAGATAATAAAGAAATTTTCAAAAATTTATAAAGAAGGATTTTACAGAGTTTTATATTTATTTATCTATATATTTTTTTTTTTATTGTCAAGAAGAAAAAATTTATCGTTTGGGATAGTTAAAAAAGCATTTTTTTTTTTTGATAACATAGAGACAATTGTCGTTACTTTTCAAACCATTTCCGGAACTTAATGGTCTGAATCTGTATAGGTTTTTTTTTTGTGTATATGAAAAATGAATATTACCAGAAAAATTATAACAAAATATTCAGATTTATTTTTATGGTATTAAAAAATATATTTATTTTTGGATCATAAAAAATATGAATTTATTACATAGTAAAAGAAATGTAATTTTAATTGATTATATCATTTTGGACAGAGCTTTGAAATTAGATTTAAAAAACACGATTTAATTTCATAATTTTATTAATTATTTTTCTATAATTTTCTTATGTATATCCTTCTTTTTTGTGATGCGATAATAGTTTATTGTATTTTCATTGTTGATGAAATATATACTAAATTAAATTTGCTTACTTAGATAACCATTAATTCCGTGGATATAGTATTGCAAGTTTTATTCCTTTGATTTAGTTGTTACGGTTAGGTTAGGTTTTAATCAGCTTTCATTTTCTGAATAATCTTTTTAAAGCCAGCCACTTCCTAAGTTAAAATATACACAATATATTTATATGAAAATTTGGAATACATTTATAAATTTAGAAACATTGCTAATAAATGTGTGGTTGTTAGATATAAAAGATTTGATTATTTTAATCAAATACAAAGGTATGTTATTACTGTACTTTATGGCATAAACTTTTTTGGTATCAATCAGTATTCATCAAAGTCTTTTTTTTTTATTAAATGCAGTAATTTAGTTTAATTAAATATATATTGCAACTACGCAATTTACAAATTCTTTACAAAAATCTTGTAATTAGAGATTCATTAACATATTAATTTTGAATACAAAATGAAATTTGGTACATTCAAATTTATAGAAGACTAAAACCATTAATGACAGAAAAATCTATTTGTTGTTAACATTTGAAATCAGAAAATAGAAATTCGTCGACCTTGAACTGTAAAACATTCTCAATAGCTTATGATTTAAAACTTACTTAATTGAATTCACAAATTAAATATTAATTATTTTGCACATATCTACTTGCCCATAATATGGACTTTGTCAAAACAAACCTTTGAAATAAATGTCATGTTAGGAATATATCATTTCAGGATCTCATCTCATTTTGATCTGGTACTGTATTTTTTAGGAATAATTCAAACATTTACCATCCGATGATTTTCTTGATATAAAAATCCATGTACTTAAAACCCTCCACGATTGAAATCAAAAATGTTTTTTTGTGCACAATAAAACGACTTTTCATACGAGTTTGTTGAAATAAAAACTTGTGTTTTTGGAAAGATGCATTCCATCGACCGATATTAACTGAGATAACGTATAAAAGCCATGGAGCTACTTTTTTGCATTTAACCTTGAATCTAAATTGAATATTGACCTGTTAATCTAACCTTACATATTTTTTTATTAAACTTTGTTAATTTGTTTTAATTCTTAATATCCAAAATTAGTTTATAATATTTCTGCGTGATAAACCATTTTATTTAGTTAGTAGATACATTATGATGAGTTAAATGGACATAATATGTAAATAAGTCAATTCGGATGAAATATATGGTTAAAATTAATTTTTATAAACCAATAAATCAATTTAATGAATGTAAAATGAAGAGATTTCAATATATGTGCCATGGTTTTATATAATTTCACATCAATTATGAATAAATTATAAAATAACAAACAAATTATTGGTATAACATTACATGTAATTCCCACGCGTGTGGTTTCTTCAATAATAAAAACAAATTATATTTATTTTTAATAAAAATTTACATTTTATTTGGTATTTTATAATAGTGTAAAATAAAAATTAGGGCGTCCTATATAAAATATATTACACCCTCACACCTTATATTTGTTCATTATATTTTAAAATTATTGATAACTTGGCAGAATAAAAGTCGAAATAGTACACAAAATTCTAAATTTGAATATATATTAAATTTAACGTATTCAGTTAATAAAATAAATAAAATCAATTGGAAATGATGTACATATATATTTTAATAATATATTTTTAATGGACATTAAATAGTTGACGTAAGTCAATTTTAACTTTCATTGGGTTTGGTATTTTCATGGTGTAATTGAAAAAAGAACAACAATTTTCATATAAGAATATTGACGTTTATTGTCAGTGTTGTCACCGACCACACCGTTTTAAAAAGGATATTCAATTATATAACATCGCCACGTGACTGAACACAAGTTCATTAAATGTAGTTACAATGTTTTACAATGTTTGTCATTGTTCATTTTAGTTTTATTTTATGTTTTATATATGAAAAAGTGATATTATAACATTGCATGATAATGGAATTAATATAATTGTTTTTAGTTTATAATGTAGAATAAATCAGAACAAAATTATATTTACTCAGAAATTGCAAACAATAATTATATAATGTGATTGATTGAAATTGATACTACGCGAGATATAGTAAATTTAGGTTCTAAGGTTTTGAAAATATTTAGTTTTAAAGGGGAAATAGAAATATTCTCATGAGTTTAAAGTTCATCGGATGTGAACTTTGGACTACTTAGTAAAATTTAGTGTTCTGTATGACAGGTAATTCAGGTATATTTAATTTTTAACATTATATGTTGACTATTATAATTAAAAAATATAGTTAACTAATTTTGAAAACTTTAGAAATATACAGTAATGTAATATCATTGTATAATGGTAATATTAGTAGACAACAGACGAATTATAAGTGTATCACTATTTATATTGCCATAGTTTATTTTGTTATTTACTAGATTATATTTTCACGACAAAGATTTTAGAAGAAAGCCGACGTATAAATAGGAGTAGCTGAAAAGTCAGATTTTGTTAAAACTGAGTACTTTGTAAAAAATTCATGTATGTCTGATTATAAATGGATCTTTCGGATTAAGTACGTATTGATCCTATCGTCTTAAAATTTTAAATGTTTATTACAAACTGTCGATCAACACTAAGCTGTATACTAAATTTCAAATACAAAGTTTTCTGTACAATAAATCAACTTATAATTATCGTATTTGCTTAACTAAAACATGTTTAGTCTTAAAAATATGACTATTTATTCAATATTGTAAAGTTAGATATTATAAAATGGCAGCTTTCTAGTTTGTTAACAACATTTTGAAAGCAAATTAAATTACCCATCAAATTTAAAGCATTGTACTTTTTACTTCTGTAGAATGTCAAAATAAATATTAGCTTATGATTCTCAGTTCAGTTTCCATCTTCGGAGAACCAAAGGTTACAATAGAAAATTAATACATCGGCTTGTGAAATTGTGCTAACTGTTAGAGAATGGGAAATATACATAGTATTACATCAAATATATTTTGCGAATATCTTCGCAGAAACTTTTAAAAAGTAGAAAAAAAAAATTTTATGTAATATTGAGGAAGCATGGATTTGATTAATTTGAATAATTGATACATATAATTAAACAATCTGATAGCATTGCTTAATTCAAGTATTGTAACAATAAATGTCTAAAAATTTGATTTGAAAATTAAGCAAAAAAAAAATTTGTAAACTTGGATTGTAAACTCTGTACTGTTTTCATGTTGGAAATATAGTACTAACACTAATCGAAAACTTTATTCAGTTTATTTATACATTTAAAATTAAATAGAGTTTTGATAATTTTCTATATTATAATATTATTTTTTGAGTTTAAAAGCTTATAAATAATTTTTCAATTTATTGTTATCTTATACAAAATTTACTTAACTTTTAATGAAATGAAGAAATTTATGACTGCAAATATGTTGTAAGGAAAATTTCTCTAAAGTAAACAATAAATAGAAAATATTATCTATTTATTATAATCAATAGACCAGGAAAAAGCATATTAAATCATATATTTTTTTCAATATTTAATAATATTTGTATTTTTTTTTTTTTTTTTGACAACAATCTATTATACATTTTATCTTATGGTTTCCAGTTAAGTGACCACACACTTGCATACTATTATTTCCATTGTTAGCTTTACATTATTTTGTATATGAAATATATTACTAAACATCATAAAGATATTACATATAAGGACATCATAAAAATAATAATTTTATATAAAAATTTTCAAAAACGACTCATATTTTTATATACATGGATGATTGCATAATAATGAACTAATTTAATAAATTTTTGAGTTTTTGACCTAAATTCTAATAAAATTGTATATTCTTATATGTAAAATTTCCCCTTATGCTTAAAATTCGAATAAATTATAAGCACCGGAGATACCAGAACAAGGAATATAAATCATATTACATAAATGCAAAAATAAAAATCATAGATTTTTTTTTTATGCTTATGGATTTTGATTTTCCTTTTAAGAATTATACATATATATTTTTGTACAAGAAATCATAAGGATATACAAGAGATAATCTTTTTGATGATGTGGAATATATATCATAATATTTATGATAAATATATACGGTATACAAGATTATAATACTATACATATATATGTTTTTTTTGTTTGTATAATATAAGTAAGATTTGTAAAATGTCCGTAAAAATATTATAGTTTTTGAAGTTAAGCTTATCCTCTGGAATATTGATAATAAGGACAATTTTTGTTTTGATACAAATGACCAAAATGATTTTGCTAAATCCTAATAATATTGTATGGTCATTAGCTATACATAATATAAGTGTGTCCAAATATTAAAAAGAAAATGTATGTCATGCTTATCAGCAAATTTGAAGATTAATATCACAGTGAAATGAATTTAGAAGAAAAGTTCTTCTTAAAATTATTGGAAATTAAAATTTTCATATATTTCATGATTAAAATAATAATTATTTACTATAATTTCATAATGAAATAATTAAATTGACATTAAAAAAGTAATTATAAAAATCGTTTTTAAAATATTATTAAACCTGGAAAAGAAATTAATAATATACTGTCCACAAAATAATTGATTATCCTTTTAATTAAAATTGCCTTAATATCCTTAACCAATAAAACTTACGTATAGATATCCTTTTTTTTTTAAATAAAACAATTTAAATGTCAAACTTTTTCATCATCATGCTGCGAGTCCTGTATATGTTTAATCTCAATTTAAGACTAATTTAATTTGAAAAATACCACATTAACCGCTCTATTTAACAATACAACATTTTTGTGGAACTTAATTCTGTCAACCCTTACATTAAAAATGAAAATTAAAAATATAACAAGGCAATGGAAAAAAGCAATAAAAACATATATACCTAACCATTTCATATTGTATATGAATAAATTTTCAGCATTATTAAAAATCATCACCTTAATCAAAATTGAAATTGTCGTCAATTCTTTATAAACCCACCTTAACCAATTCACCATAATAAAATCACCCTCATAATCAGAACTGAAATTATAATATGTATATACGCAAATCTTTAAATTAGAAAACATATTAATTAAAAAAACCTTAATAAACTAATCAATCACCCAAGACAATTTTAAATATAGCTTATAATACTGACTTTCAAATTAAATTAATATTAGCGTATTTTTATATATATTTGCTTAAAACGAAAAAAAAAAAAATATTTATATAAAATAAATCTCATTATACATAAAGGAATCAAAGATACCTACTAGAAAAAAAAACATATGCTTAATATTTTCTAACAAGAAGCATAAAAGTATCTATACATCTAAATAGTATGGGTTTGATTTTCGTGTATAACAAAAAAGGGATGCAAGTTTTTAAAGCTTGTTAAAGAAAGAACAAATTCATTTTGTTAACGCTTTTCTGTCTGTCCGTTTGTCCGTTCTAAATGGTGTCTATTGTAAATGTCCAATTTAGTTTTTGATTATTGGAAATCTTGAAGGATTTAAAATCAACCGAAGCCGAAATAAAAAAAAATACTATGTGTCGCTAGTTGTCCAATTTAAATATGATTCGATCACCTTTTGATTCAATTTCCGAATCATCAGTCCGCTCTTTTACAACCCTGCTACATAAAGCATGTATGAAAAATTTAATATTATAAATGAAAATGGTCAACCAAATTAAAGTATGATCTCCATTGTAAAGGTAAATTAACGGATAGGAATATAAAATGGTGGCCTGCAGCCAAATATGTCACTACTATACAGATTATTTAATTACTGCTCAGGCGTGGATTTAATATATTTTAATATATAGAAAGAATATTTTCGATGTTAATGCTATCTAAATTTAATTAATTGTTTTGGTACTGTATATTTTTTAATAAAAGATAAAAAATTAATTCGAATATTTAAAATGAAATCTGTTAAAACTTAATAAAAGGAGGTTTTTCTTTAATTGGACGTGGAAAATAAATATATATTAAAGTGTATGTCTATGTGAATTTAATGATATATGTACGTATATGCTTTGTAATCATAAAAGAATAAAAACGCTCCTCTTTGAATAGTTGTTTTAAATAAATTATTAATTATTTATTATATCAGATATGAAAATATATTTTGTAATTATATTAAACAAAAATAAGTAGATGTATCTATTAACAATCCCCTGCAATTAAACACTGTTTTCATAATCTTTTATCTAGCCTAAATATAAAAATTTACTTCCTTGTTCCTTTTTGATATGAATTTAAAGATTGCTAAATTGCTATTACAATCCGCATAATTGCATGTTTATTTTATTTAAACACTATATCATCAAATAATATCCTTTCCAGTTCCCTTTTTCACATCTAAATACTTCTTTTGAAATATAAAGTCCATTAGATTTTAATAAATTCGTATCGTCATGTGCGGGTGCTTTACTATTAATTTGCACCCTTGTTTTCAATATTCAAGATTTTTTTTACAGACAGAGGCGAAAACAACACAAAACCATATTAGCGTACACTGTGATGTGGTGAATTTATGGGAGCAAATAAAATTTTTAAGGATTCATTGACACGACGAATTGGAAACAAAAAAAAAAAAAAGTTAATGTAGTGGCACACTCCTTATTGTTTCTTGTTGCATGTTCATTTACTTTTTTTTAATTTCACTTAGCCACTCAGAATTGGCCAAAGAATACATGGCAAATGAATTGAAAATAAAAATTAAACCAAAAATCAAGATTCATTGCAAAGGATTTGTAATCATTTTTTTGTTAAAGATATGATTTTATTATATTGTTAGACAACAAGTCAAATATTTTATATATTTTAGCATCTTTTTTTGAGAGGGAGTTTAAATATATTTTTTATTTGTGTAGGTACGCATTCATACACACTCATTTTTAGTTCATTTCAACCCCTCATATTTAAAGAGAAAGTGTAAATGGCAAGCATAAAAAAAATGTTTACGAAAATTTACTAAATATCCTCTAGACAGAAATTGGTTGAAGAAAAATTGAATTAAAAGTTGTTTTTATTATTATGTATCCTGAAAAGGCTAAATACATCATGGCACGACGGTGTATCAGGGAGGCAGTGTTGTTTTGTTTGCAAAAGGATTTCTTCTTTTTTTTTTTTTTAGTTTAATTTACATTGGGGGTGATAATTTGTTTTCATTAAAATGTGTACTTTTATTTTATATGTAGACATGGTGTGTTTATGCTTTAGTTAAATACCCTACCAGGGGATATTAAAGGCGTTGACAGGTTATGACTTCATTAAGTTCTTCCAGGCTCTTAATTCTTTTTATATTAACGATATAATATTATGTCTTTTTTTCATGCGTTTTTAGACCTTAAGTATTCTATATAGAAAATTTAATTAAATTTTTTTTAACTGTTGGTGTAAAGTTAAATATGTAATGATTTCTGTTGGGGGTTTTTTGTTATCTTATATAGTATATTAGTATTAGTACAGTTGTTCTACAATATTACTCAAAAAAGTAAAAGATTTTCATGTTATCTCGACTATGTTTTAAAAACAGTAATAATAATCTTAATTATAGTATTTAAGAAAAATTATTTTAAATAAAAAATTTAACTTAGTTGGGTAAAGATTAATGGAAATGGTTTGTAAAATTCTTAGAATTAAGAAAATTGATTTTGATATTTAAAGATGGCTAAATTTTTTGCAATTTTTCTAAGCATCATAAATATTTTTATCTTTATTTCCTTTCATAAATTTAAAATGATAGCAATCTCCTTTATAATTAAACTATTTATGTAAGCAGTGAATTATTAAAATATTTGAACCATGACCGTTGTCATCTCTAGATACTCTAAATGTCTAAATATTGAGAATTTTATATTGAAATTTATATCTGGATTTTGTAGGTAAGTTCTCAGCGACCTTATGCACCTATATATAGAAATGGACTGGTGCTTTTTTTTCTATATTATATGGGGAAAATAAAAAAAGAATATCTGTTGTTCAGTTCTGTTTGACCAACTACTTTTAACTCATAAAAGAGCATAAAAAAGTGCTTTAAATGTAAAATTTACGTTAAATGTAAACTATGAAAATAAACGAACATACGTATACAAAATATGAAATTAATTAATTAACTAATTTTTTTTGGTTACTAAATACTTAAGTAAAAAATTATTTAGTTTCAATATATTTGTTTAATTTATTTATATGACTTGAAATTTATATGATGATGTAATGTTAGGTGGTTTTTCAGACGATTCAAAATCGATTGATACTGTAAGATATTTAATTCATTTTTTTTTGCAAAATTTCTATTATAATAATATTAGTTGTCCTCTTGTGACCAAAAAATTATAAAATCTGAATTTCTTATTGGTTCAGCAAAAAAAATAACAATAAGAAATCCCGCATTTATGCAACTGCAATGTGCTAATAAAGTATAACTAACACAACTTTACAAATTTCCTTCATTCCTTTTTTTAAATACTAGAATAAAAATTCCAACAAACCCCTTAAGCATGACCAAATTCCGATTTTTATTAAGAGATGTCAGATGTCACCAACATCACAATTTACATTCAACCGAATACTCAAACCTATAAAAAACCAACAAAATAAAATTACCTACCAAACGAATTCGAACATAAAATTTCCTTTACTAAAACCTATCAAATGCATTATATCATAAACATTTAACAGGTTTCTTTAGTTAGCTGGGGAAATTTTCAAAAACAAATTTCCCATTCGAGTCTCGACCATTTTTCTATGGAACTGTCAGAACAGAATACAAGAAAAAAAAACCTCAATCAAAGAAAAAAAAAACTTTTTTTCCCAAAATTTAACATAAAAAAAAAAATCGCGTTTTGAGGTAACAAATTGCAATAATAAAAAAGTGGTGCCGAAAGAACATTTTTTTTTCATGTTCCATAAATAAATTTTGTCCTTATTTTGTTTCCACCAAAATACAAAAGTATCTAAAAAATATTCTTAATAAAATTTTGTGACGAAATCAATAAAATCTAACTAAAAAGCTACACAGAAATATTTTTTTGCAAACAACAAAATTATAATCTGAAAGAAAAATTTGCAACAAAACGTCGAGAAATTGAAAAAAGTGCGTTCAAAACTCCCCAAAAAAAAAATCAAAGCACGGAAAAAAAAATTTATAAGAGCACCATATAAAAAAAAGTTTCAGTGTTTTTTTTTAATATAATAATTTTTTTTTTTTTTGATTATTATTATTATTGTATATAAATGTGTGTGTAAAAAAAAATTTCTTGTTATTCTTTTTAACACAAAAAAAAAAAAAGAAACCAACAAAAAAAGCAAAAAAAAAAAAAATTAAATTATATTTTTTAAATAAATTTTTCTTCAAAAATTATAATTTATTTTTTATTATTATTATTTAATTTTGTGTCTGTGTATGTGTGTAAATATATATATATATATATAAATGTTGTGCAAAACAAGAATACAAAAAAAGAAAATGAATGTTAAATGATATCTTTTAATTTTGATAATTTTAAGAATCTTTGTTTTTAACCTAAAAGAAATTTAATTAAATTAAAAGTAAATTACTTAAATAAATTATTAAAAAAAAATACAACTAAGCAAAAAACAAGTAAATTATTCGAAAAAGAAACAAAAGTCCCCCGCCGCCATCAATGTGGTATCCAAAAATTAAACAAAAATATAAAAAAAACAATAATGGAGAGTATTTGTAGATTGTGTTTTCAACCCGCTGCGGTATGTTTTGGCTTTTGTGTTTTACAAATTATTTATTTTCAGTTTTGATTTCGAAAGTAATTTAATTTTATGTTTTTAAATACAACATATTATAATTCCTAACCTAAAATAAAAAAAAAAATCCTATTAACAAGATTTTATACAAAAATATTCGAACATAATATATAAAGAATCCAATATTTTAGACAAAAATATTACAATTCTATCGATTTTCCCCCAGAAATGCTGCTCCTTCATCAAAACATTTACAGAAATTCACTATATACTTCTAATAAAAATATCTAAGAATCTCTAAAGATTGGAATAAGAAAAAAAGTATAAAATTGCACAAGGTGCTAACAATATTTGTCAGTTTTTTTTTTTATTATTTTAGATTTTTCCATTTTTTTTTTTTATTTGTAAGTGTTATTTTTTGCCTGCCTCTCCCTTTTGGCGGATCGAGCATGCACTTGGATATTTTGTGTTTGAGAAAGAATGTGTGTGTACATTATATGTTATATATATAAATTTGTCAATATATATATATATATGTATGTATTAACATATACACATCAAAATAAGGATTTCAAAATTTAGAATACAATGTATATATGTATTAAAAACAACATATCTACAAACAAATATAAAAAATGAAACAGGACTTGATATTTCCAACAAGTACACAAAATCCTCGAAATAAAAGTCCCACACTCCTACACAACACCATCCAACTAATAAAAATAATAATAATAAATAAAAAAAAAAAAATAGTGATTTTTTTTTTTGTTGTTGTGTGTTACTTTTTATATACGAAAAGTAAGAAGAAAACTGGAAAAAAAATTATAAAAATAATATACCTACATATTTATGTTATTATATATACAACTAACAGCAGCAAAGACGACAATGTATATGCCTCGTTCAGTAGATTCCAGTTTAAGTAGTAATTCTCGATATACCATAAACAAACCACAACTAAATATTCGAAAATTTCATTTAGTAAAAGTTATTAAATACGTCAGGGGTTGTGGAAAGGTTCTATGGCTCCAGATTAAAAAGTTTCTAAATCCTAAATTTCATAGTCCACATAAATAATTACTTGTATAAAAAGGGTATAGCCAATTCGCAAAAACGAACACCATAGAGACCTAAATATTAATCTAGTTTAAGATGAAATTACAAGATTCGCCACTAAACATTTCTCAACACTAGACAATGAAAACAATATAAGATGATTAGCATAACCGACAAATTTACTTTTAGTTAGCCACTGGGCTATCTAATATTTCTCAAAAATTGACTTTTTCAAGATTTTCAAAATCAAGCTTTTATGATTGGTCTCACGAGACCAGTCTCAGAACTCATGTGATATATGTACCTAATTTTTACATTACAGCGAAAATGAAGCAGCTTAAATAATTCATAGCTAAACAATTTACATTTAGGATGGTTTACATATTTCCACGTTATATTAATATATATGTACAATAATATTTGTAGTTTTTATGACTATAGTTATTAAAAATTGTGCGAAAGGAAAAACAAATGAGGATTTTATAAGAATATCTGCGAAATGGTTATTGTTGTCCTATAAATAATATAAATTGACTTAGATAACTAGAACTATTCTAAACTATAACGGTTATCAATGACAATTTGAATTCGAAATTTTTATTTAAACTTGCTTATTATTAAAATTACATTTCTTGAATGAATCCAAATTTTAAATTGCTTAGACACTGCTAGACTCTACTAAACGAGACACAATTTTTGAAATTAAGAAAATATCCAGTACTTTGTGTTATTTTGGAATATTATGTTTTGTGTGTTGCCTTTATTTTGCTGGATTTTGTTGTTGGGAACAAAAAAAAAAAAAAAATTGAAAAATATAACCTGCTCTTCGTTTTTTTTTATATCTCTGGCTTTTTTCATATATAAATATCTTATGTAAAATTGTATTTTTTTACCTCCTGGCTTGTTCTTTTGCTGTTTTTGTTGTTGTTTTTGTTCATAACTAACACTACTACATACCATCTTAACAACCCAAAAATATCCCAAACATTTATATTATTATAGAAGGCAGAGAAGAAAATATTCAATTTTAAAGAGCTCCCCTCGATGTTTTTACATTTTTTTTATATATAATAAGTATATATATATATTTTTATTTGTATTTCTTTTTTCTTTTTTTGCTATATGTGCTCCACCAACCAATTTACCAAATACTTATTAAATATCCCAAAATATAAAAAAAAAATCTTCCCTCCCCCTGTTAATTATCTTCTACAACAAAATATATTATAACAAGTAAAAATAAACACCACTGTCAAAATGAAAAAAATCTTACAGAAATGACCAAAAAGACCGTTGTCGTCGTCGTGCCACTTTGAACACAAAATTAACAAAAGAAAAAGTGGATTTCTTCATTCGCAGATTTTATTTTTATGTTTCATGTTGTATATATATTTAAAATTTATTATTTTTTTTTTTTTAAATAATTCTTCTCAATGGAATTTGTTTAAATGTTGACAATCAAAATTAAGTAATTAAAAAAATACCAACACTGCAAAATTTTCTGTTGTGTTTTTAAAAATTATATAATAATGTCATTTTTAACTGCTTTTAAAAATAAATGTTTTTAAATTTAAATGTTTTTATTTTAATACATATATATATATATTTTAAAAATTATACAAAAAACTTAATTATTTATCATAAATTATTTCTTTTTCATTATTTTAGCTATTTCAAGTCCCTGGATATAATTTACCAACATGTGTGAAATGTTCAGAACATTTAACAACAAATGGTTTATCAGCAAATTTTTATCAAACAATACGTCAAGATTTAGCTGCACAACAGCAACCAGCTAATTCAGTTGTTGCAACAACAGGAAGTGGTGGAGGAGGAGGCGGTGGTGGTACAACAACAAATAATATTCAAGTTCAACAACAGCAACAACAACAACAGCAACAGAATAATAATCAACAAACATCATCAGCCTCTAGACAAGAACAACAAAATCATAATAATAGTGATAATCATACAAATGCACAACAAGCAACTACAATAGTAAGAAACAAAAATTAATTTGACAATTTTTTTTTTTTTTTGGATTTTTCACATCAAAAAAATACTTTTTTATATATTGTTATTATTATTTTGATTTTACCTATATAATTTCTTCAATCTTTCAGAATTGAAGTTTTTGTTTTCTTATATATACATATTTTATTAATGTTGTGTTTCGCGCCAAAAAGTAATTATGTAAATAAAATGTATAGATAGATACCTATATATATTTATATGAATAATATTTTTTATATTTTATGTATATATACAATATTTTTTCTCTTGATATTAAAAAGAAAAACGTGTAGTTGATTTTTTTTTAAATGTAGATTGAATGAATTCCAAACAAGTAGCGACAATGATGGCGGGGTAGTGGTGTAGCACTAAATAATAGTAAATAAAAAAAAATTATGAAAAGCTGATTTCTTTTTTATTTTCATTATTATCGGGTTTTGTTTACTAATAAATAATGAAAATGTCAAAAAAATAATAATGTGTTTTTATTTATATCTTTCTCGGTGCTTTTCATACCATTGTGGAAAGGGTGAACTGGAAAATTATATGTTTTTTTTATTGGGGGAGAAGATTTTCATAATTTTTTTTACAGATTATTGTTTATATATTAGAGTAATTGTTAGTGTAAGAAAAAAATTAAGTGTTTTAATTAATAGAAGTGGATTTTTGATAAGAATATTAATAATAGAGTAAATTATATTTAATATGTTAAATATTTAAATTTTTAATTCTTCTGATTAGTCACTAGTAAAAATTAAAAATTTATATTTATTATTTCAACTTCAGATTCAGTGTAATATTTGTTAATAAAGAATGCCTTAAATCTTGAAATTATGATTAAAATTCTTACAATTTTTAAAACAAATGTTTGAGTTTAATTATCCTTGTGGCCGGTGAAATAAAGTCTATACATTTGAATACACTTGAAAAGCAATTGAAACGAATTTAGAAATTGTTAAAAAGCAAAATGATTTGTATAAATGTAAACTTTTAAAATACTAAAGACTGAATGTTGTATAATTTTTTAATTTTCGATATTAGGTACGAAATTGGTATTATAGTTCAAATTATAGAAAAATAATTTTTAGTCAAAGGTAATTTCTTGTATATGACGTTGATAGGATTGTAAAAACATTTGAAATCTAACAGATATGAGAAATATATTTATTTTCTAGTATTTTAATTTGAACATTCTATTCCTATTACTATTTATTCCATCAGTCTTGTTTATCGTGGGTTGAAGAGAAAACATACAAATTTGAAATAAATATTTAATTCGTTGATTTATTTTGACCAATTTCGTGATTTTGTTCAGTAAATTGAATCCAAAAAAAAACGTAAAAGCTTAAAATCACTAAATTTTTTTATTTAGTTGTATTTACATTTATTCAAGGATTTTGTTTTTATTATATAAACTAAATTTTCATCAATCATAATTTTTACATTACCTTTTTAAAATATTTATTATTTAAATTATGTAATTTAAATATTTCTATAAATATTTCACAGATTAATCAAGCTTTAAACTCAGTTGCTAATCAAAACGGCAATACAAAAAAATCTAGTGGTGGTGCTGGCAATACAACAATGTCATTTGATTTGGAAAAAACAATGCAACATCTTGATGTAAATTTTCCATATTTTCGTTTTCTAATAATAATTTAAAGAAAAAAAAAATTCGCTTAAATATTTCATATTTTTGTTTCTTTTTAAAAAAAACAACCAATATTTTATTATTTGTATTTTTCATTTCTCTACAATGTTTAGTATTTTATATCACAGGTTGATTTATTATTTAACGAAGAAGGATCATGTCCATTATGTTCAAAAACATTTTCAAGAAAATCATCACTTTTAACTCATATACGTAATCATTCTGCTGAGCGGAAATATGTATGCACTTTTTGTCAAAAAGGTAATTTCTATTTTTCCAAAAATATAGATAAAAAAAATATTAATTGAATTCTAATTTTTAGGATTTACTCAAGCAGCTAATTTACGAAATCATGAACGTATACATACAAATGACCGACCATATATTTGTGTTGATTGTGGAAAATCATTTACACAAGTAAAAACAAATTATTAAAATTATATTTATAAATAAAAACAAATTGTTCTATTTCATTTTTTTTTTTTTTAGATAACAAATTTAAATAATCATAGAAGACTGCATACTGGTGAACGGCCATTTGTTTGCATTGAAACGGAATGTGGAAGATCATTTGCCCAAGTAATATAATTTAATTTCAATTATATATTTGTTGCAAAATAGAAAATTGATTAATATATTAATTAATTTTTTTTTAGGTAACTAATTTGAATAATCATATGAAAACACACCATAAAGTTCAACAATATTGCTGTAATCAGTGCCCAAAAAAATTTACCCAAGTGACATCTTTAAATCAACATTTACAGGCTCATGCTGGAATAACCGGTTATTATTGTCCAAGATGTCCAGAGAAAACATTTAAACAACAATCGCAGCTTCATACACATATGAAATCACATGGTTTGGCATTTCCTTACGAATGTATTAAATGTGATGAAAAATTTTTACAACAAGCACATTTAGATCAACACAACAAAATGCATGACGAATTCAAATTTAAATGTGACATGTGCCCGAGCTCTTTCAATCAGGAGGGTCTACTGAAGAAACATATACAAAGACATATCGAAGGAAGGTAATGTCTTTTAATTCCGAAAAACAAAAAAAAAATCATCATTTATATACGAAACATAATGAAAATTTCATAACAGAGTATAGTTTTGTCTGATTTAAGCTGAGACCATTTTATCATATTTTTTGTTAAGATGATTTTAAAGCGATGTCGTAATTACATTATAATTAGAGAAAAAAAGCAAGACTAAAAAATTTGATCGACAAAAAGTTTGAATGCAAATTACCATCAAAATGATGTTAGCATAGAAATCAGAATATAAATTGAAAATATCGGTATCTAAAAACTTGGTTTTTAACATTACATTTGCGTCGTTTTTGCTGTAGCGTATTTTCTTTAAATTCAATAAAATGTAAATCTAGCTTAACCAAATAAATAATTTGTACGTGTTTATTTATAATCGTCTGATAAATCACTTCATTTTGTACATAAACGTATATACAAACTCCAAAATCTTAAGTAGGCATTTATTTGTGATATTTTGGTATTCTCCCGTGAATACTGTTTTATTTATGGTAACATTTCGAGCAAATTAATCTTTTGGTATTGTTTTTAAGAAAGTTTTTAATTTACCAAATTATTGTTTCCTAATTAAAATTTCAGCAATTTCTTCAATAATGTAAAAAGGAATAATATTTCTTGCTTTAAAATCATATAAAATAGCATAAATTAAGCTTTAAGTCGTAATTATTGTAAATACTATAAAAATTAAATCAAATTTTGGTAGTAACTGGAAAGACTAGGCGATCTCAATGAAGAAATTTTTATAATCTGCGAATTTCATAAATTCATTCTTCAAAATTTGTAAATAAAGAAAAAACAAACATTTTGGCATTAATTCTGTTATGGATAAAAAAAAGTTCGTATGCACAAAAAAAAATCGAATTTACTTATTTCTACATAAAGAAATCTGTTCGTTTTCAACAGAAATCAGAATTGAAATTCGACTTTTAGAAACATTTTTTTTAAATTAATTGTTCGGTGTTATTTTTTCTCTTTCTTGTTTATTTTTCGGAAATTTACACTGTACACACTCATTCACACATATTCCTAATCATTGGCGGATCATTTT
Source organism: Rhamphomyia laevipes (assembly GCA_963920725.1). Lineage (NCBI taxonomy): Eukaryota > Metazoa > Arthropoda > Insecta > Diptera > Empididae > Rhamphomyia > Rhamphomyia laevipes. The sequence goes on from OY987256.1 coordinate 668,008, forward strand.
TGGCGGTTATATGGCTTGTATTGGATGATTACTTCTAATTTGGTCTGAATCTCTTGGATTTTGTGTCGTTTATCAATAATTCTTGGATTCTGGTGGGTGGTGTTTGTTGTGCTGACTACTGGGACGATACTTATTTTCAAAATTTTCAAAATAAATGATCCAAACCATCATAATTACCGATTTGGCTTTAAAACAACATCAACATCAACAACAACACACTGCAAATAACAAACAAAACAATAAAAAAAAAGGTATATAACATGTCCGGTAGCTAATTGTAATCAAAGCTTCGCGGTTAAACAACACTTATCGAAGCACCTTCTAACTCGACATTCTCACAGTGAGCTTCCGCCACCGAAACGATCGAAAAAATCCCATCAAGTTGTTCAGGTTGGACATCAGGTTGGACAACAACAGCAAACGATGCAAGGTATGGTTGGACATCAAATTACAACATTAACAACACCTGGTCATGGTCAACGTAAGCTTTATTTTTATTATTAATTTCATTTGATTTATAAAACTATTTTTTTTTTAGGTGGTCGTCCAAAAAAGAATAAAAATCAACAACAACAAAATGCCATAAATAATGTTCTAATCCAGGATCAACAGCAACAACAAAAAAATAATATGCAAGTTGGTACGACATCAATCCAATTAAATCATATGCAACAACAACAGCAACAACAGGCCGCTGCTACTGCTGCTGCTGTAATTGCTCAACACCAACAACAACAAAATGGAGAAATATCAGGAGGACATATTAAAGTTCGTTAAACAATTTTTATTTTATCTATTATTTTTTTTTTTTATTTTTTTTTTTAATGATTTAATTATAAATATTTTCAAATTTCAGTTTCATTAATTTTTTATTATTTCTATTTTTTTATTGTTTTTAAATATATTAATTAAATTTTATTTATTTTAGAATCTTCTTACTAAAATTCAAAAAAGCAAAAAAGAAAATGTTTTTTTTTTATATTCAAAATTTTCTATTTCTCTTTTAGTTTCCAAATCAAAACAATTAAATGAATTTCAAAAATTTAAATTTTTTTTAACCATTTTTTTTTTAAAAAATATTAGAAAACAAGAATAAAGATTAATTTCAAATATTGTGTCCCAACCATTTTTCTTCTGTGTTTATAGACGACAAATAATGATGATCAACAAACCAATAACCATCAAGTAGATACTCAAAATGAGGATTTAAAATGTAATGACTGCGGATTGATGTTCCCAACTGCTAACGATTTGAGAGAACATATATTCTATAAACATCCCGAACGGAGATTTATGCAGGTATTACAATTATGTACAAAAATTCCATATTTTTAAAAGAAAAAGATCGAATAAATTTTTTTTAAAAAAAAAAAATCATCCAGTGATTCAGAAATACAAAACAAATAATTATAAATATATATAAATATATAAAATGCAACAAAAAAAAAAAAAAACTATAAATAAAAGTAATTAAAAATGTTGACAACAAATTTTTTTATTATAAAAACTAAAAAATTAATAACATTAAAAATTAAAAATCACATTTTTTAATATAAAAAACACTAAATACACGTAAAGTATAATCAGATATTTTCGAAATTTCGAATATAATAGTAAATAAATTGTAGAGAAATCACGTCGATTATACACACACACACATAACAACACCCATACATACACATAATAAAATACAAATAATAATTTTTTTTTTATTATTATTTTAAATTCACTAATAATTGTTTTATTTAAAAAGCACAAATAATAAATTTTTACTTTAATCGAAATTTATGTAAAAAGTAGAAAATATGGCAACAAAATAACTAAAATTTATTGTTAAAAATTCAAATATAAAAAATGTTTTATATATATATTTTTTTTTTTTTTAAGTTTTTAACTAGTTTTTATTACACGTATTTGATAATTATTAATTAGTTTTTTTTTCCACGCAGATAAAAGCATAGAAATAATTTTAAAAAAGAAAATAAGTAACAAAAAAAAATATTGTGAAAAAAACAAAAAAAAAAACTCAATTTTTTATATTTTTCAATATCTAAAAGAAATTTTAAATGAATTTCTTGCAGGCAATATTAGAAGAAAACAGATATCTTATGAGAATACAAACTCAACAAAACTTCGTATGCAATCTATGCTGTCATGTATTTAAATCTCATTTAGCATTAGTCCGACATACAGCTAAATTTCATGGACAACTATTGTAAAAAAGCATATATTTTTTTTTAAAAAAAAAAAGCATATACACACAAAAATGAAAAAAATTACTTAACTTTTGTATATTATTTATTTTTTAATGAAACAAAAAAGAAAAACATCTCAAATGAAATTCAAAATTTTATGATATAAAATTCTCGTGTCTATTTTTTAAGTAAAAAAAAAACAAAATTTTTATACGAAAACGATCTACAAAATAACACCAACCATATTTTTCATAATTATTATTTCTAAACTTATAAAGTACTATTTAAATAAAAAAATGTAATTAGCAAAATTTATTTTATTTGAATATACATATATAATATTTTAAAAATGATATTTGAATTGGATAAATCAAAATGAGAGTACAGTGGAAATTTGGTATATATAAAAACACTGAGAAATCAAACTAAATCCTGTAATCAATAACAAATTAAGAATAAATAATTTAATAATGGAAACTAAAGTATTTAAAAATGGTTTAAAAAACTTTATCATAAAGAATTTGGATATAAAATAAGTTGGTTGCCAAGTTTAATCTGTTTGTGTTTACTTAGTTTGGATTTTTTCTTCATTAATTTAGGATAAATCAGTTTGTGAAATTGGCAATAATCAAGTTGCAATTAGGTTGAAATACTAATTATTATTGTTGTCTAACGATTATGCAATCATTATTATTTAGTTACATAATATTTTCAAAGGAGCAATAAATTGTTTTCGTTAATAATATCGAATATTGAATATTTGTCAATAATGGACCAAGTCTTAATAACGATTTTTATTAATAAATTGCTTCTTCTTCAAAAAATTATAATAAATCTTACTATTATTTATCACTATTACTACTTGTATTATTAATTGAAAATCTACTTGATTATTTGTTGTTATAATTTAAAAATGATAATTCTAAATTTCACATTGTCACAATAAGGGTCAAAATTTATGAACAATCAATGATTATAACATTTATATATTTACATTTCATAATTAAATTAATTGAAAGTTACTTTAAAAATACAAATATATGTACTCCAGTTCAATTCATTAGCTGAAGAAATAGTTTATAAATTATTAATTTTGTCATAAGAAATTTAACTTGAAGCTGATTTCCGATTTTATTGACAGTAACCAATTTATTTATATTGATTGAAAATTATATAACCTGTCATAAAAAAATTTTTATAAAAAATACTACCTACCTAATTTTTTTTTTTTCTAAACTATATTTAGCATCTGGTTCTAATCTTCAAGTTACAAATTAGTGAAAATCCCATTTAATTAGGAATTAGTTTATGACTTGAAATGCAACCCATTAGAATTTATGAATTCAGACATAAAAATATAATTTTATTTAGCAGAACTAGCTTTTGTTATTATATCATTTAAATTTTGTTCCTAAGATTTAAAGTAATTTATTTCACTTTTTTGATGTAGCAATCTGTTCAATTTAAATCATACTTTAGAATAAGATCATACTTTTAATTCATCATTAAATAGTATGTAGCGAAGAATTTATAACATGAGACACTAATTTTCTGGTCCCAATAATTTTTTTATTACATTTGGAACATGAAATTTGATATAGGAGTGAATATAATTTATTTTCAGTGTTTTTACTTCTTATCCATGCTTTTCATTATAAAAGTATTTAGAATTTGTGTACTTTTCTTTGCTCTGTGCTGAATTCTATGAATACATTTCAATTCAATATTATTTTTATTTTGTTATATTTGCCCTTTTTCGCTTTCATTTTATTCTTAATGCGCTCAAAGTTTATTTAATATAATTTTTTTTAACATGAATTCAATATAATTACAATATAATTATACGTGCCGGTACAGAAATATGTGTGGACAGGTTTCCGTAGCCGAAAAATGTGACAAAAATTGAAAGCAAAAAAAAAAAAAATTAATAAAATATTTAGAATTTCGATACATAACGTGAAATTTAATATTCTTAATTACATTGTTGTATATTTACTTTAATTATTATTATTTCAAAATTTACTTAGAAATGATTTCAGTTTTAAATATATAAATATCGAATAATATTAATTAAAATTTACTTATTTTTAGCATAAACAATAAAATTTAAAAAACAATTTCATAAAAAAAGAGAATAAAACTTGTCATAAGAAATTAATTACTATATATAAATATATATAAAAAAAAATTATATAAATTAAATTAGTTAAAATAAGTTGTAGAACTCTTTAGTTGTATAAAGTATGAAAAAAGATTAATAAAATAAATACATATAAATTAAATAAATATTATAAATAAGTAAAAAAATTGACAATTTTAATATGGAAAAATTTGAATATGGAGCAAGATCCAAGTCAGGAAATATTTTAGAGGATTATTTTTTTAAAATTAAATATTTTTTTTTTATTTTTATTTTAATTTTCATAATAGACTAAGAGCTGGTACCTATTTTAATTACATAATTGAAGCAGCAAACGTATAACAATTTAGGTAGTCCTAAAAGGGAATGGATTGATTGACAATTATAAATTGATCATTCATTATGGTAGCCAGCTTTCTATATGCAGAACAAATCAAATTTCAATATTTCCAAATACATCATATATTATATTTCTGAGATACTGCACGGTTGTTCTATATGCAAGTTTATGGATATCACAAATTAAATGGTTCCCTATTTATGTTATTGATTATTTTGGAAGGCTAGGAGTTGCCTTATTTACAGAACAACGCAGGATTATCACGTTTCATTATTTTACGTGAGGTCCTATGAAAGAGTTATACGTTTGCAGTGAAATGAAATAACTAAATCCGTTGCCAGTTCCTAGTTATAATATTCATTAATTATGCAAATGCTTTTGTTGGCGTTTTACTGTAAATTTAATCTTATTTATTAACAATTTCAATTACAAATTAATATCTTGTATGACAAATAAAAACTGCATAATTAATAACTTTAATTTAGAACCAATAAAACGAGGACAACATCAATATAATTACAAATTAAGTTCTCAAATATCTAATATGAAAACAAAACGAAATGAAATACTATGATGATTTCGTTTGAATAAAAAACATTCATCAATAATCAATGTATGATATCGTTTTAGGTATAAGTATGTATAAAATTTGCTTTATCCAAGATAACAGAAACGAAAGGAAAACACAAATTTCGATATTTACGTTGTACTTTCATGGATTTTAATTGATCATTTTGTATTTCTAAAAGATTTTCATTATGAATATCTCAAGTCAATTCTGAATATAAGAGTTTTTCAACATTTTACACACTTAAATATTATATATAAACTGAAATGAAGAAAAATCGACTTAAGCAGTAACTGAATAAGTTTAATTGATGCCTCAACGGATTCAGCAGATGATTTATTAAAACTAGCAGTATTTTGATTAAATTTAAATGATGATTTACTAAATTCAACATTGATTAATTTTATTTGTCACAACTTCATAACATTTAGTCAATTTTCTTTTTGAAGCTGTATTTGTTAATTCATTTCAAGTTTGTTTCATAAAACGCTAACAAAACTTCAAAAGAAAAACGCCAACAAAATAATTATTATAAATAATAATTTGTAAAATATATTTAAAAAAAAATGTAAATTAAAATATGAAATAACACATTCTCGTTATTATAGGTTTAAATTAGTAGAAATAATTTTGGAAATTTAATGATTTTTGCGATTAATTAAATAAAAACCGAATACATAAAATCTTTTACTCATAGCGATTAAAACTATTATTATTATTTTTTTGTTTTAGTTTGTTACTTTGCAAATTTATAGTTTTTATTGAAAATATTAATTTTTTGTTTTATATTTTTAATATTTTAATTTTGAGAAAGAAAATTAATTACGTACTTTTATAAAATATCCCCCAAAAAAATGAATTTGTATAAACGACATTTGCTTGCTTCACACTGTAAAAAAATGCTAAAATAAAATGCATATATATAAATAATAAAATATAAGAAAACTGTGTAATATATTGAAAAATTTAGATTATACTTTTCTTTTAATTTAAAAATCATTTCAAATTTTGTTTTTAATAGCCATATTAAATTTTAGTTTATAACAATTTTAAGAAAAACTCATTTATTTAAGTTAAAAAATGAACAATTAAAGCAAAGTTTTTTTTTTATTTAAAAAAAAAAAACGTAATCGGTTGTTTTAGTATAAAATAAAAAATAAAATTACGTTTAGTAGAGTGTACGTAAACTATAAAAGTTAATTATCGTATATATTTAGAAATTTATAGTGTTTTTATTGTTTCAATTTAAAACCCTATTTATATAAATAAAAATTTAATTTAAATATAAATATATATATATAAATATAATTAATAATAAAAATTAAGTTTCTTTTTTATGAACAAACAAAAAATGTATCTAAAATAAAATAATAAAAAAAAAATTACAAAATGATATAGTAAACTGGAGATGAAAAATGAATTAAAGAAAAGTGTAAAAGATAAAAGATTTTGAGATATACAAAAAAAACAATGAGATCATAATGTAAGTTTAAGTTGATGTGATAAAAAGTCTTAATAAAAAAAAAAATGAAATTAAAAAAAAAAAACTTTTAAAATAACTAATGATTTTTATTTTTTGTTGATGTTATCTATTGTAGATCATTTGCGAAACATATATGTCCCATTCCGTTTTGAAAGGGCTAACGGCAAATGCCACCTTTAGCAAAAATTTGGTCCAACGCAAACAAAACTGTTTGTCTAAAGACCCGACTTTCAAATAGCAAAACTCCTCCTAGGACAAAAACGCAAAGACCTCAGAAATGTAGTTGCGATCGTGACGAGATACTATCCACTGTACGAACACCACCACATGAAGTTACGTCTCCTAAATGCAAGAAATGCGAAGAATATTAATCGGCTGAGCACACTACTTGTGCGAATATTCGGCTTATGCTCGAACCAGAATTCGACTGCCTCTTCGGTAGCTTAAACTCTGATCACATTTTAAACTTCGGTTTAAATTAATCGTTGGTTTCTCTGCCCAAACTTTGATGTTATCTGTCCACCGATAATTGATCAGAGATAGAACTTAATTATATAAAAATTTAAGCATTCTATGTTCACGATGCCGTGAACAAGTAACTTAAAGACTTTGAGAACTTCTTCAACAATGTCATTAAGCAATAAATTTACTAACTATATTTCTTCATTTAATTAAATATTATTTATACTTAGAATCGTTACATGATTACAGCAAATTTATTTAAGCGTCATATCCCAGGTGTGATCGCGAAAGTAGATTAGTTATGTGTATCGCTGCTAAGTTAAATGATTAGATTGATCTTAGCTAAACAAAAGTTAATCAAACAGTAATCCTAATACCAGAAGTTTGGAATGCTTTTTGATATACTTAAGCTCTGATCGCATAGTACCCATAAAACGAATTTTAAATTTTATCTGATTGAAAATAATTAAAATAATTATTGAATAATAAAATTGTTTATTAATTAACAAATTGATTATTAACAATTGAGTAAACATGACAGTTTTCAGAAAATTTATGTCTACAAACTAAAAGCCACTTAATCCTGTCAAAGTCAACTAAAACGTCTATATTTTATATACAAAGGTAAAACTAAATACAAATTCGTTACATTATATAAATAAATTTCTGCTGTCGAATTTACAAATATTATATCTTTGAATAATTAACAGCCTCTATATCCAAGCCAAAGAAGCAAGAATTTTGTAAGTAAATAAATGTATCATTAAAAACGATCTAATATTTTATTTTATTTATATATTTGAGCTTTATTTATATATCATTTCAATTAAAAGCGGGAACTAATTATACTTTTAATCAACAAATTAGCACAAATTACATATTTTCATTACTGTGAGCTTCCTTAATTCCAGTACATACATATAAAAAGTCATTTAGAAAAAAGATTGATTGAGAAACCCCTTAAAACTTATTTTAAAAAGATTAACTACTTGTTAAAAATTAAATAAATCGCTTCTATTTTTTACTGAAAAACTTACAAATGGAGGAACTTACAAATCTCAAAGAACTCACAAGAATTTTGCAAAAAAAAATAAGACTGACGTGATTAACCAACAAGGATGGATTCGGTCTAAGCGTAAAGGTTGGATTGACAATTATAAAATTTAAATATTGAAGTAATTTTTTACTGATCTAATTTAGTAATCGATAGATAAATTTATGCTTAAGGTTGAAATGAAAATTTATTGAAAGTTAAGAGATTCAAAAATAAGTTTAAAATAAATTATATTTAGCTTAAATATGTTCTTACATGTCAAGCAGCGATATAACATTTTATTTTAAAGTTTCTAATAGATTACAGTGTTACTATGCTTCCAATCTGACTTATCATTATAATCAGACTTTATGAACTACAGATGTATTTTCTGAACTTTCACTTGATATTTCATTAATTGAAAATGTTTTTCCCAATTTTTTATCACTAATCGAAAATGTTCGATTTAATTTAACACTAAATGTTTGATTTTTTAAAATCTCTTCTTCATTCGATCCAACAGAATTATTAGAAATTTCATTCTTTCGGTTAGTTTTTATTTTAGAATTATCATTTTCATTATCATCAGTCCATTCAAAATTAAACAAATTATCAAATTTATTTAAAATTAAATTAAATTGACTATTGGTTGACATTGCAAATATATCTTTATGTTTAATTTCTTGAAATTTTTTTGTAATATTTTTAATTGAAAAATAATTTTCCGGGCAATATAAGAAAAATCCACCATATTTTCCAGTTGTTCCAATAGCTAATAAATTTTGTTCAGTATTAAAATCAATTGAATTTATGTTACCATTAAAATGAAATTCTTTAATAATTGTTTTCAATTTTGCTGTCCAACAAATTAATTTTCTTCTAAAACCAATAAAAATATAATCACCACATTGTGAAATTGTTAAATTAATTGGTTGATCAATTACACAAATTCCATTAATTGGAAAATATTGAAATCCTGATGATAATTCAATTGTAGATAAATCTGATCCAGTTAAAATGTAAAGACGATGTAGAATTGGACAAAGTATAAAATGTTTTAATGGGTTTTTATTGGTAGTTAGTTTTCTATTTGATAACAAGAAAACAAATTAAAATTTATTTTTACTTTTTTTTTATTATCTATACCTTCTTAAAATCCAATTATTTTTCTCTAATTTCCATTCAATGATAATACCAGAATATTCACCAGAATAAAGACGATTTGAACGTTCATTAAATTCAACTACAATTATATAAGTTTGATGATTAGTAATTTCTTGTTTTAATATGAAATTATCATCAGTATCATTAATTTTCCATATTCTCAAAATTCCATCCCTTGATCCAGTTGCAATACCATTAAAACTTGTAAAAGAATTATCCTCTAAAAATGTTGCCGAATAAACAAATGTTGGATGATATAAAACATTCTATAACAAAAATATGAGTGAGTATTAATATTTATATGTTTATATATATTCATACCATAATACAATAAGATTTTTCTAAAATTTTCCATAAAATACAAGTTTGATCCTCTGAACTAGATAATAATATTTTACCACCATCATTTTCACATCCTCTTTTCAACCATTTCAAACTATGAACAATACCTTCATGACCATTTAATTCTAATTTCTTTTCGAATTTATAAATATCAAATATTACAATAACTGAAAAATTTCTATATAATTCTGTAAATGCTAATAAGCTAGAATCATGACTAAAACTAGTAACTGAACATCCTTTTTCCATATCGCAATATTGTAAAATTTGTTTTTCTGGTATTTGAAAAATACGATTTTGTAATTTTGTTAAAATTCCTTGCCATTGCATATCTACAATATCATCTGTAGAATTTTCATCTTTATTACTTTTATTTATGACAGTAATAGTTCTTGTTGGTGATTTAGAAGCTGAACTTATACCATTCGATTCTTTACAATTTACTAAAATTTTTAATATTGCAGAATAATTTTTTCGTTTCCTTTTCGTATATTCACTAAAAATTGAATCAAATTTTGATTGTTTTTGTTGATATTTAAAAAGTTGCATTTGAATTGTTTTATTTTTATATTTTATTAATTCATCATTTTCTGGTGATCGTAGAAATGACCATGCAATATGATACCATTCATTTGGTGATTTTGTATTTGAATTATCAATTAATTCAAAAAATATTATAAAATTTTTAAATTTTAAATAATCCAATTCTTCATCAAAAATTGCCATTGATGAATTTGATGGCCAACGAAATGAGAAACTATTACGTACAAACGAAAAGAATTTATAATTTAATTATGTAATTTTAATAAACATTTTACCTAGTTGAGTCCATTATTAATCCTGGATTAGTTAAAAAATTTGTATTCATTTCATTTTCAGTAGAATTCATATCATGATGTTTTGAATAATGTTCCTTACAATTTTTCTTAGTTAAAATTTTACCAGAATTAATATCATATAATGATATTCGAATTCGGGGTTTATGAATTTTCTTATGAAATTTTAAAACACTTGTTTCTATAATTGAAATGCCTACAAAAACCAAATAAAATCTATAATATTAATTTGTTAAGTTGCTGTTTTTAAGGATTTTCTTTTATTACCTAATGAATAAAATTTCTCCTTTTCCGATTTTTTTATTTTTTTATCCTTTTGTTTTTTTATCTTTTCATCCGATTTTTTTAAAATATCCTCTAAAGATGTTTTTAATTTGTCATGAGGTTGAGGCCTAACTAAACTTTGAACACTTCGAGGATCATTACTAGACGTTATCTCGGATTCTTCATCACTGTCACTAACCGAACCTGAAGAATGTGTTTCGGAAGTAATTGAATTAATTGTGGTATCTGAATAATCACTAAAAGATTGTGTTAAATTATTCACTTTTCTTATAACTGTTATTTTGCTATCCGTCATTTTTTTATGTTAATATTTTATATAAAATTTTTGATTAACAAAAATCTTTAGACAATATTTTGATTATGCTTGTTTTTGACAGTTTTTTTGGATTTTTGTATTGTTGGGTCAATTTCCCCATGGCAACCTTACTCACATTGTCGGCTATTTAACTATCTGATTTACATTATTGAATGCATATATATATATATAATTTAAATTATGTAACAACTACAACATATAAGAGTAGCTTATGATGAGCACATAAAATGTGCAGGAGTAAATTTACAATATGTAAAAATGGTTCTGAAAAAAACTGTAAATGTAATATCAACCAAATTTCGTATATATGGCGCTTATGGTCAAACGTATATTTCTAATTAAAAATTACTTAAACTAAAATGTTTTGGAACATAGCTACTAAAACTAAATTCTGTGAATAGTTCGAAAAACATATTAGAATTAGAAAGCGAACAATAATAATATGGAAAAATATAAATTTTCACATTAGTCGATTTAAGCGATTCACATCTTTTTACAGAATTGTAAATATAATTTTGTAGTTCAGATTTAAAAAAAAGTATATAACAATTTTCAATCTTAAATATAATTAATGATCAATCTTGAATCCAGACACTTTTGTATATTTTTCAAATACTTTTAGTAAAATAATTTTTTCTTAAAAATTTTCTTGTTGATACCAAGAATTCGATGTTCGCAGCTTATAAAGTACCAAAGGGGACCAATATCTAAGAAATTACCTACAGACTTTTAGCTATCGAATATCAATAGCTTAAAGATTTTTGACCTGTTATTTGCTATATAAATCCGAACAATAAGCGATATATATAACTTAGACCAGACGAACAAAGTGGAATCTATTCATTGTACTTGGGCATCGTTACGTTTTCTAAAAATATTTAATTTTTGATTGAATTTAACCAAAAATCTACTGACCATCACAAAATGCTCACCGACACAAAATCGAAAAACACAAATTTACTATACTGACAACTGCGATAAAGGACGATTTTGCATTAAATACTTTTAGGACATTGGCTAAAAAAATACATAAAATATTACTTTCGAAACTTCACTATTCCATGAGTTAACAAAATAAATGAAAACTTTAAATAAAACCTTTACATATTGTAATTATATATATCCATAAATACATTTTCTAATACACATCACGCACATATTTCTATCTTACAGATAAATTTTCCAAAACATAATTTAAATAAATGGAGAAAATCTGCAAAAAATAACCACATTACCTAACTATATAAATAGGAAATATACAAAATATAAATGAAAATAAACTATTCTGGAAAAACAAATTTTTCTCTTAGATATAATTTTACATCAAAATTTATACTGGAGAATATCTTGAAAGATAAAATTCCCACACGACATCTGTTTTTTCTTCGATTTTTTTTTGTTTATTTAATAAAAAACAGAATTTACAAAAGCGTGTGAATTTTCTTTCAAATCACAACTTTTTCCAGAAAAACACGCTTGTATCTACCAGGCGTTGAGAATCTTCAAGATACCATAGAATCAAAAAAAATATATGTACAATACTTTATATACATATAATAAAATTCATTATTAATTCTCTCCTTATATGTTTGGATTTTTATTTACTTAAAACATATATATACCACATTAGTTTTTGTTTACAATTTTTCACCCGAAAGAACAGATCCATTCCCATCATCACAAGATTTCAACTAAAACAGTATACTAAAATAAGTCTGTCTATATATACTTACTTTTAATATATATATATGTGAGTATTATATGTATTTTTATATAAGAGATAATTTTTTATAGATAATACCTCGGTTCCATATAAATACATTGACGTGTAACTTACATAAAATGCGTCAGATATGTTATTTTTATACTGACGAAGTTTTTATTTTTATCTTTTGCTATAATACATTTTCATTTTTGTTACGCTTGGATAAACTAAAGTATAAGTTGTCGGTTGTTACACATCAATCG